>BEWF01000079.1:0-133147 GCA_002583695.1 Pleurotus salmoneostramineus
ACGTCCGGGTGGGCAGTCGGAGTCTGACGAAACGGGAAGCTGCCGCAGTGACTTGCAGTGACTTGCAGGGCATAAGGGCGCGGCGTCACAGGGAGGCTGCCTGAGAACCCCGGAGCGCCGGAAGGCTCTGTTGCCAAGCCGAGATGTTTAGCATGGGAATGTGTTGGGAATCTGCGTCATTCGGGCGATTTGTCCAAAGTTGGTTCAAAGTGACTGGTTAATCGATGGTTTGTGGTAGCCTAACCAAGTCGTATTCCCTAAAGCGCGTTTCTAGAAGTAAAGTCTCGCAAATTACCGAAAAGCGGATCAACTAATGTGGCGTCGGAAGCTCTGCAACGCCGGAAAGCTCTACCCACTACACCACCATCATGTCAAGATCAATCGAAACCAATTTACCGCGCCTGCCTAGACCATTCACATGATGATCCCTTTATTCTCAATGGTCAACCGAGAGGCTGAAGAGGCGCACCTCCCTCCTTGACTCACAATCGATCATGCAGACGATAACCCGCAAGTTCGTGAACGAAGATGGCACTGTTGTCTATACTTCATTAACCCTTGCGTCGGCACCATATCGCCTGAACTCCCTCATCTTCAAGGGATACACGCGCAATTACGTGTTTACCAACGACTGCACCTTCGACGCTCATGCGGCACCTTTCGAAGAAGCAGAAGACGGAAACGATGACGATGACGATGACGATGACGGCGTCAAAAACCAACCGAAGACCATATCGCTACACACGGGGAATTTCGTGGTAAAGCATGAGAACGCCGTGCTCGACGCCAGTGGCCGAACCGCCTCCACGTCCGACGACCCAAATGGGATTGATGGTGGCCAGATCCACTTCTCTTCCAGCAACTTCGACGTTGGCCACCCCATCAAGCTAAACTGCCGAGGAGGGAATGGTTTCAACATGTTGTCCAGCGAAAAAGTCATCGATGGAGGTGACGGTGGTAATGGAGGAACAATCAAACTTTTCTGCGCCGATACGTACCTTCACCTTCTAAACATTGCTGTTACTTGGTTCAAATTGAAAGGCGAACGAGAAAAGAAGAACGCGCGGCGAAGCTGGGTCAACGAATTGCAGCGTATCATAACATACCCGCCATCTCTCACCCGTAGCATTGACAAGCTTGACGACGCGATCACCAAGTCTGACGATTTCGAACGGTCGACAGAAGACCTAGTAGATGCAGTCTGCGCAGGTCTACAAGCAGCCAGCGACCGTTTCTTGGTTTCGAATGTTCTTGATGTCGACGGCGGCTTCTATGGCGTCGGCAGTGGTGGAGGAAGAAATGGCAAAGCTGGTACGATGGGAGAGGCCCGCTTGACTAGCATGCGCCTGAAATCTCGAGCGAACAGCACGATGATCTTTATTCATCCCGACCAGGTCGCCATGACCATCCGAGACATCGAGGATGACTATTTCCTTGGCACAGATGAAGCCCTTCTTCGCTGTGGCGCAGCTCTTGAGGAGTTAATTCGACGTATCAACTTTTTCGATTCGGTCACTGAAGAACATGCTCTCTATCAAGCTTATGTTGAACAAGAAGCAGAGTACTTTGTTCTTCATCCAGATCCCGGCGTTTCAACCTCCGTCCCTTCTATCCAGGATAGCTTAAAGAAAGCCAAGGTAACTTGAGATTTCCCCTCCGTAAATCCTCTTCTCACCCTGTTTCGGTTACAGAACTATGCGTTACAACTCTCACAAGGCTTGGATTTCTATGGTCATCGTCGTGGATGGGTTCCGCGCGGATCTTTCCATTTCTACAAGGACTATTTGAAGGAACTCATCGACGCCCATGGAGACATCGAGACCAATTATTGGTACTACAAAGATGCGAATCTCAGTCAAGCGAAGCGGATTGAAGCCATACAAGTCGGACAGGACAAAGCGCTTCACATCATCCGTCGTGCAGAGTCCGACATGGCCTATTATGTCCAAGACCTCCAAACGACCCAGACCCTCATCGCTGCCTTAACCGACCCCCTACCATACAGACGAATCGAATTGCTCGAAGCCATAAAGAAAGCTGCTGAAGAGATCAACGACACCCTTTCTGTGACTTTGGCCAATTTCGTCAAGGTTGTCACTGCGATTATCACTGCGCCCGGGATCTCAGGTAGAGTCATCACGGGGATAGGGTCAATTTTAGAGGGTGTGGATGCGATCTCAAAGACCAAGATCGAAAGAAAATACATACTGAAGAAGGTGCGAGCCAACTTCGTACCACGATCACCTAGCTACTGATCATCCAACTCTTAGATCGAAGTTATCACGGGTGACTTGAAAGGCATCGAACATGGGCTCAAAGTGATCGAGGATGGCACTTATCAGATCGATGATCCAGGCGCGACGAAATTACTGATGGAGGAAGAAAAACTAATGGCGATCATCGAGGAATACCGCAACCTGTTGAAGGCGGCAACTGTCCAACATATCAAATCCAAGTTCGATAACTACGTCAAAGCCGTCCTTATTCGGAACAATGCCCTCGTACATTACAACATGGACATCGTTCTCTACCAAGAGGCAGAAGCGGATCTGTCCATCCAAGAGCGTCAGCTTGCTATCCTCGCTCGTACACAACTTGAGAAGGTCGACCTGGAGCTACCCAGTATTGCTGCTTATGTCGAACGATCTTTCTTTGCCACCACAAGCCAAATTTTAAGGATGGTTTATCGTACGCAACGAGCCTTGGCTTTCTACGCACTCCAACCCGATCTTTCCTATCTTTCAGACTTACGTAGGAAGGGCTTCAGACGTCGAGGGATATCAGCTGCCCTCAAGTCAGCCAAAGTCCATATCTACGCGGCCTACGAAACGGCGACGACCTCGTTCCCAAGTCACCGTCAAAACTTTGGCTACCACAAGAACGATCAATCGAGTGGCGACCCCATCACCATTACACTTGATCAGAGCGAACTCGAGGCTCTCAAAGCGGACAAGGAGGTACTGGTGGCGATTCGCGCGGCGCTCGCAGACACGAAGAAAGAACATAACTCGTTTGCTGGATTGGCCGACGTGAGGATCTCCAACCTCCGAGTTTACATGGAGGGTGCACAGACCACCGACAACGTCTTGACCATCTTGATCGAACATCTTGGGCAGGAAACTATTGTCAATAGCTCGGGGAAGGCTCTTAATTTCCACCACGATCCCCTTACGTTCCAATTCCGATATTCCCTCGTTGACCGCAAGAACATTCAAATCGATGGAGATCTTTCAGACGAGTTTTTGAAAGAGTATGCACCCCCGGGACCATTCACTTCATGGCGCCTCCGAGTTGTCGATGCCCACAATATGAACATTGACCTCTCCGGTCTGACCAGGTGTTGGTTTGAATTTTCTGGATCTGCTAGAGCGTTTACAGTCTAAGCGTACCAAGAATTCTGTGTATATCTACACCGTGTCGTTACTTCCCCCCTTTCAGACTCGTTCAGACTAGGAATGATCAGTGATATCGAGCCGCTTCGATTGTGAGTCCAGCCACAGGCGGCTCCCCCTAACTTCGTCCCCCGTCATGTCCGTCATGTATTCCCGCCCTCGCAGGTGTGTTTCCTACGCCCACTCTCCTTTCATCGTATCCCTACCATCAATAACATAACACGCCTTAACGAATAACGCGTAATAATGTCGTCTAATCCTGCCCTCGTCGCGTACGTTCGTCCACTCGCCTGATTGACCTCGCCGCTGATGTCGATGAATACCCATCCCAGCCATTCGTATATGTTCATTGGCCTAGCCGTCAATATCTGGCTTTATGGAATCATGACCACCCAAGTGTATCTATATTATAAGGATTATCCTAAGCGAGTCCTTCTCTCAGCATCGCCTTTAGAATACGATGCTAATCCAATAATTATCGGAAACAGAGATAAAATATGGCTCAAGGCTTTGGTACGGATCACTTCAAACTTCCCTTCGTTTCTCTCAATAGGACGCGCCGCTTGCTTCCTAGGTCGCTGCTTTGACCCTGGCCGATACTCTAAACACCGTCTTTTTGTTCGTTTACCTATACAACTCCCTAATCCTTCACTACAGTACGCTTTGTCCTCTCTTCCTCCTGCTCGCAACTTGTCTGAATCTCTCCTAGATGACCCACCGTACCTCGGGGATCCTGACTGGATTTTTGCTACCGGTGACTTGAGTTTCAATGCTTTGCCCGATTTTCAATAGTTTTACTCAGACGCGAACGCATCTTAGATCCAGCGTTGACGGTATGGATACCTCTTTCCTGAAGCTTCAAAGCTGCTGGCTGATTCAATCCCTTAGGGTATTATTGCGACCATGGTTCAATTATTCTTTGCCTGGAGAATTCTCGTCCTTACGAGCAATTGGATATTCTTCTCCATTGTCTCGAGTTGTGCAGTTGCAGGTTTAGGCAAGTGTCCTTCTTACTGAGTGGCTAGTGTTAAATGACGAACAGTCTCACCCAGTGGCTGCAATATTAACCGCTGTGGACGTCGTGAAATCGACTAGTTTCGAAGAGTTTCGGAAATTCAAGGTACTTCATCGTTTCTACAGAGGCGCTCTTCGTTCATATCGAATTTCTGGTGTAGACTCTCGTCATCATCTGGCTCGCAGCCGAGGCTCTCGGAGACTTGACTATCACGGGAATTCTAGTGACCTACCTGTGAGTATCCATCGCTTGGTCTTCTTTCTTAGCTCAGCGATTATTTTAGGGTGAGTAAACATCGATGACATGTCGCTATGCACTCATCTCTGTCGAAGAAAACCCACAAAACGGGATTCCCGTCCTCGGACAAGCTCGTTGATAGGATTATTCGCCGTCCGTGATCATTATTTTTGGTTCCTCTCGTCCGCGCGTTAAAATTGGGTGCCTTTTTAGTGACTATTCAGACTGGGTTCGCTACCTCGGTATGCGCGTTGCTTGATCTTTTGTTCTTCCTCTTGTTTGTGAGTGCTATGACTCATTCTAATAACGCACTGACTCCATCTTAATGCGCCTTATAGCCAAATGGACTGTGCGTTTAAAACCACACACTCTAGTGGATCGTTTCCTCACGTCAAAGTCTTAGGCATCTAGTGTTCAACTTTGCGCTATCAAAGCTCTACGCGAACTCCCTGATGTCAACACTAAATTCAAGAATGGGCTGGCGATTCTCTACAACGGTTGGATCAGTGAACGCCAATGTTCTTACACCATCGGCAGGCTTTTCATTGGAAGTTACGTCGGACGCTCCGACGTTGGTAAGTCCTAATTTACTCCAATTTCCACTTGCATGATCATTGATGGTATCCGCAGAGCGACGAACGCTCGCAACTGTCCTCCATGCCCCCGATGCGGTTTAATACACGGCCGTTGGAAATATTCACTTCCTCCGAGTCGCATGAGTTCAGAGATGCCGATTATCCCATCATACCTAGTAGGAGTTTAGGCGGAGGAGGCGTTATCAAGAGGAAGATCTCTCAAAACGGCCATGACTCCCCCAGTATCAACAGCGGAGAGTGCTCTGGGGAGATACACGGCACAAAGAGGGTTTCAGCGGCAGAGACTCTGGTTGGGGTGTAGCCCCTGTGGTGCAGTTGACTTCTACATTCTATCACTCGCACTATCCTAAGCCCGGCATCTTCATTAGCGCAACTAGTTATGTATGACCACTACGTATTCAAAATCACACCGACTGTTGGACTAAGGAACATTCCTATGTCGCCCTAAGGTCTCCAGGTACTTCATAAAGTGGTCAAGAGAATCTGTTCAGTTCCTTTTGTCCGTGTGTTGGCACGCTGACTATTTTTCCTGGAGGGTTACCGGGATGTTACTGAGAGGTGCCGCATTTTATTTTCGTATCAGCGTTCAGAGTTTATATGACTGAATATAGAGCTGTCCTTCTAGGTATCCTGACGACTTTGCTCGCCCTGGGGCTCGTCAATGCAGGCTCTGTGAGAGAGGGTACGTCATTTCCCTTCGTTCACTTCCCGAGTCCACCTTGACAAACGCACCTTTATCTTTATTTATCCAGAATGCAATGATCCGACACCCCCCTCAGAGGTGACATGCCCCGTAACGGCACAACCCCGCGTCATGGAGAGCATTGACCTGGGTATCTCGAAGTGGATATGGACAGGTGAAAATGCCCTTCCCGCGGCGGTCAACCCGGCAGGTCCACGAACTTTCCGCAAGACTTTTGCTTCGCCCTGTGGAAAGTGCGCTATTAGCACAAAAGTACTCATTACAGCGTGAGCTATTTCCCTTTCTTCGTGGTTGCTTCCGATAAAAATGGCTGAAACGCGTGTCTTGAAATAGAGAGAACTCTTATAAGCTCTACATCAACGGGCATCTCGTTGGTTCCGGGTCTAACTTCACCTCTGCCGATGTTCATTACTCCGCTCTCAAATCCCGCTCCAACCTCTTTGCCATCGAAGCCGTAAACAATGGTGGCACTGCTGGTGTCATCGCTACCATCCTCATCCAATACTCCGACGGAACCTCAGAGCGAATCATCACCGACGAATCGTGGAGGACATTCATCGGGTCACCGAAGGATTTCGAATCTCCTCAGACAGATGATGTGAACTGGGGTTTCGCTGCGTTGCAAGGAAAGTATGGGGTGAAGCCTTGGGGTAAACCGACGAAACCACCAGCGATGTCACTCGTTGATGTTCCGTATATCTGGACGGGCAAGATCAGTTTGAAGACGGCGATTGCTGAGAAGGGGTCTAAGGCCCTTCGAAAGACTTGGGTTACGCCGGGATGCACTAAGCGGGCTGTTGCTGCTAATGTGGTGCTAAATGTGTACGTTGATCCGTTGAAATTCGTGCCTTGGTTTCTCTGACTATCGGGGCTTGACAGCGACAACGAACTAGCATTTTTTGTCAATGGAGTGAAAGTAGAATGGCGCCAGCACTGGTGGATTGGTAGGGCGTACTACATTCCGCCTCCCGTTTTGAACCCAGACGTCAATGTCTTCGCTATCAACGGCACGAACGGTGGTGGACACGCGCATCTCATCGCGAAGATCCATATGTCCTACGACGATGGGTCTTACGACATCATTACAACGGACGAGACGTGGAAGGCAAACAGCGTTGTCGCTGACAACTTCGCTGATCCAGACCTGGATGATTCAACTTGGGTTAACGCGACGAAGATTGGCGTCTGGGGCAGATGGCCGTGGAAGTACCAGATCAAGATTCCTAAAGCATGAAGAACCGTCATTTCCGATAATTAGATACTCGTTTTCATGAAACTAAATGACATGACATGGTGAGTATATATCTAGCAAGGTGCGACAATTGAATCAAGCCTGTGCTTCAGTAGTCGAGGGCTTGAAGGTTTTGGGTATTATGATTTCCTCACCGCTCGCCCTCTTCTCCCTCCACTCGTTGACCCGCGACGTGATCAATCCCTCTCTCTTAGCCCGCCTCTCGGCGACCAACTTGAGAATCTGAGCTCTGTTGGAGATCAACGGACCTCTCCACTTCCAGCCTGGACTCTGCCTAGAGTCTGAGCGCGTCAACCTGAGCAACTCGTACTTTTGTTGCCATTCGGTCTGCTCGATACCGAACTTCTCCTCGATCCATTTCTCGCGATCCGCGCGTTCCTTTGGCTCCATATCCTCGATGCGGAGAGGATAGTAGAAGGGGTCAACTAGACCGACGACGGCACGCTTGAAAGTCTTGAAGCTCTTCGTCTTGTACGCCCCCGTGGCCGTACGGTACAGAGGCGAGCGGTAGACGTCGGTACGGATGTAGGTCGTTTTGACGCCATATACGGAAAGCAGATAGGAACGTATGTCGGTTTTTGTAATGGAAAGCGGGACACGGAAAGTTGCTTCAAATGGATTGTAGGGTTTCCCAGGGGGAGTTTGGTTTCGAACGAGACGGAAAATAATGTTCGGGAGGTAGATTTTCTGGCCAACAACTTCCGTGAGCTTCTTCCCCTTCCTCGACTGGCGTGTGCGGACACCGCGAAGCCTCGAGCGGCGTTCATTGAGTGTTTTTATCCACTGCGAAGGAGATATCTCCTTCCCTGGTCGTCCGAGCTCTCCCTTCTGTAGCAATCGTTCATAGCGTGCAGTTTCGGTTGGTGTAAAGTCTGACTTTTTGAGCTTGTAGCCAGCACGAGCACGGCGTAGGCGAACTGCGCGCGGTGTAGAGGCATCTCGCGCGACGAGAGCTGGGCCAGGGATTGTCGCGTAGAAGCGCCGGAACGACTGGCAGAGAGACTGCATTGGTTTTTGGCGGAGGAAGCTGGCAGAACGCGCCTTGAAAAGATGCCATGTCCAAATTCGGAACATATTCTCACGGTTAATGTCGGATTGTCGAGATGTTGAGCTTTTACTGCCGAGTCGTCTACGCAAGCCACACAGCCGTGCATTTCCTTCCAAAATGTATCAAGAATAAATAGTACAATTTGGAGAAGGTAGGCCGTCTCCTTGCAGTACATGGAGGCAGCGTTGCGAGATAGGCAAACGGACGAAACGTAATCACGGACCGCCTTGGTCGCATGCGTCGGAGGATTGGCTCGGCGAATTGCGGAAGAAACCGCCAAAAAATTGCCCCCAAGCCGAGCTGGCAGCATCAAAAAGCGCGCTTCCAGGCTTTCCTCTCTACCACCACCACCTCCACCACTTCACCCAGCTCCCTCAGCTGCGTCTATAAAACTTGATCTAGGACAGGCGTTCCCAGTCAAGTTTCTTCCATCTTCATAGACACAAAAATCTCGTAGACGGTTTCGGTTTTTCTTCAAACCTAGAAATGTCGGCTTCTCCGGTTAAATGGGATTCCAGGTATGTTCTTGCACTGAGATTCTCGCCTCGGATGGCTGATTCAATACGGTCATCGTCGACGACATTAGATTCGCTGGACCCGTCCCCCACGACACCTCTTACTACGCCAAATGCATGCTTGGTGGTGCCCTCGCTTGCGGTGTTACGCATGCCGGTATCACCCCACTGGATGTCGTAAAATGTAACATGCAGGCAAGTTTTTCATAGTACATCTCTTTCAACACCTTCTTACACCCGTACTCAATAGGTCAACCCCGCCAAGTACAAGGGTCTCGGTCCCGGTCTCAAGACCATCATTGCTGAGGAGGGTACCAAGGGTATCTGGAAAGGCTTCGGCCCTACCTTCGTCGGTTACTCGCTGCAGGGCATGTTCAAGTATGGTCTATATGAAGTGTTCAAGGACTTCTACTCCAACATGGCCGGCCAGGAAACCGCTGAAAAATACAAGCCCGCCATCTGGCTTGCCGGTTCCGCTTCTGCTGAGGTCTTCGCTGATATTGCCTTGTGCCCTCTCGAGATGACCAAGGTCAAGATCCAAACCAGCCCCAGCGGTACCTTCCCCGTCGCCTTCGGCGCTGCTCTCTCTAAGATGAGCGCAATGAAGGCTGAGACCCGCTACCCCTTCGGTTCCCTTGTTCCTTTGTGGTCACGACAAATCCCCTACACCATGGCCAAGTTCTTCTTCTTCGAGAAGATCGTCCAGCTCTTCTACACCCACGTCTTCACAGAGCCCAAGTCTAGCTACAGCAAGGGTACTCAACTCGGTGTTACTTTCGCTTCTGGTTACCTTGCTGGTGTTGTTTGCGCTATTGTCTCCCACCCTGCCGATTCTCTCGTCTCCCTCCTTGGAAAAGCCGAGAACAAGGGCAAGAGCGTCGGAACCATCGCTAGTGAAGTCGGCATCAGCACTCTCGCCACCAAGGGCTTGGGTACTCGTGTCATCATGATTGGTACTTTGACTGGTAAGCACATCTTTCCTATCATCTACTATGACGCAGTTGATTGACCAACGTTTGTCCAGGCTTCCAATGGTGGATCTACGATTCGTTCAAGTCCGCTTTCGGTCTCGGAACAACTGGTGGCAAGTAAAGAATTGAAGTTTATATAGTACGCTCGCATTTCTCCGATAATCGATGCGATCGTTGACCATCCCTCGTTCGTAGGATTGAACGTACACGCAGTGAACTTATGTTTGTCTGCATGATGTTGTCATGAACACTCTCCATCGATTCGCTCTTTACTTTCGCTTTTGCTCCCCTTACATTATTAGTAGCTTCTCTCCCCCGGAATCCCCTCGTAGTATACACCCCCTCCGGTTTCCTCCCCAGACTTACACGTACCATAATCAAGTCTTCGTTGCATCGCATCACCCCCTCCCTTTGCGTACACCCCCTCTGCTTGTTTGTGATACCGTATAGCCCTGGAAATTTCATCAGACGCTTTTAGAAATGGATGTTCGTAGCCGATGGCACACAGCACACCGTGTCACGTTTTCCCAACGCCGTGGGGAGTCGTATGACATGGATGTCTTTCGACATGGGACTGCTTTAGAGTTCCCTTTCACTCGTACATCCACCATACTCGTACCCTGCACGGCCCTCCGTCGACATTCCTTCGAGAGCATATGCTCATCGAAATCTACTCAGTTCGGTGGCAGTAACAGGTTAGAGTCAAACGCATCCCTGAGGTTTGATGCCATTTTACATAGCGCTTAGCGTCCTTGAGGCATCGTTACTGGCACCGATGCTCTGTCAACAACGGGATCGGCCGTTCGACAGGATGGGCTCCTCGAGATTTCATCCATGTCGCATGGTAACATTCCAAACATGAAAGACCAGAAGGAGGAGGATGAGAAAATCTGGCGAGTTACATATATATTACAAGATATGATTTATAAATACAAGGCCATGTTACAACCATGAGTCTACTCGGTATAGTGGTACAGGTACATGCATCGTCCAGTACGTACGTAGGTACGTACAGGCGACGTGGATATCTGTGAATGGTAAAGCAACGAACACATAGGTGGAGACGCAGCAGAGGCCTCCCTTTGATCTTCACCGACAAGCGAAGTGTTCAAAAAACCAAGATACAAACCAAGAAACACAACCTCGCCACATCCGCCAGCGGCCCAACTCCAAACCCACATCCATCCAAACCCCCATTTCCCCATATGCACCCCGAATCCGATCCCCGAGGTCCTAGTGCTTGCTCGCCTGCGTCGTCTTTGATTTTCAAATCGTCAAAGGCAGCTGATCAAGGCAGTTTTTAATTTGCCTGAGAGTGGCTGCCTTATCATAGTTCAATCCCCCACACCCTTCCTTCTGGCATCTCGCCAACCAACACGCCTGAGCCTCCGGCCACGAAGCGAGATCCAAGCTAGCAATCCTATCTCCGAGGGGGCGTCTATCAATCTCGACAAACATGGCTGCTTTCAGCTCACGCCATGAGTGGTTTTCCAGTTGCGTTACCCCGCAGCGGGAACAGTGGTATGGGTTACTGTTTCCTGCTGTGAACCGTTCGGGGCTGTCGAGAAGTTCTTTGAAGAGGTCTCGGCGGCGTCGGTGGAGATTGAGAAGGGGGACGAGGTGTCTTGATGAGAGGCGGGAAAGAAGGGGTTGATGGATGTCATCATGGAGGGAAAGGGTGAGCGTGTACTGGGAAGCCAGCTTGGCTTCGTCTTCCCAGTCGAAATGGGTGGCAATGAGGTATACGCGGAGTGATTCAGTGAGGAATTGAGGGGAGGTTATGGAAGTGCGTATGATGTCTTGAGGCCCCTGAGCATCCCACTTCTCTGCGAGAGTGAGGACGTCTTCGAGGTCTTCAAGGCAACTCCACTTGGGTATGGCTAGCCCATGGATCATACAGAGAAGCTTTTCCAGAACCTTGTCGTGTTCGTATATGGGCAAGGGGTCCGTAGGCCTCGTTTCACTTTCTGAACAAAGTTTCTGAGGCAAACTAAACATGGTGCGGAAGAGGCCGCAAGTCGTCCGGAGGGTGTATGAATAGACGCGATATAAGGTTCCCTCGATTGAACGCAGGACGACATCAGCGTCAGGGAAAGCGAATTGGGGGTTATATCCACGATCCATTTGTTGGGATGAAGCTGAAGAGGGACAACTTGATATTGATGACGAGGAGGGTCCTCCCTCAAGTTTATTGGCGGAAATATGGATGGGGGCAGCCATGGTGAGTGTGCTTGTGTTTTCGCGGTTTTAGTGGTAGGAGGATGGTGGATGCTGATCAAGGAGGGGTACTTATCTGCATCGTGCTGGACTATACATATTACAACGTTTATGGGGACATGCGAAGAACTTGAGGCCTCCGGTGTCAGGTCTGGTCCAGTTTGGGAAACAACGTGTTACGTATATACGTTCTCGTCCCCCCTGGGGTGGGTTCGCGGAAGTTGGAGGAATGTTTAGGATGCACGGAGATTTGGTACGTTGATGGATGCGTGTCATACCAGACGTACTAAATCTTGATGCCGTCCATTTAGCACATCGAACAAACAATGGAGGTTTGTGGTCCCGAATTACGAGTGGGATGTGCTGGAGGACTCGGAGGTTCGTTTGAAATGCGAAAAATGCTTGGCAATTGGGAATGGTAACCCCTTTTTCAGTCAAAGAACCCCTAACGACCCTGAACAGAAGCGTCAGTCGGGTTCTGGGGGTAAATAAAGCGGCTTCTCACTCACCTTCGAACCTCGGACGACCTATTTTCTACCTACAGAAGGAAGCGACGGTACTCAAAAAGCCGGAATGTTCTTCAGCAAAAGGCTTCGTCCCTGACGCACAGTGTAAATCGACCAACTTTTCTGCGTTCCGGTACTTACTCTAAGTCTCTAGGCATACTGGTCAATGACAATGCCAAGGGCGCGCATGTTATCACCGCAGATTTGCCTATCATGGTTCAGCCGCAAGCTGTCAGCCCTCACGACGTACCTTGGATCAACGGGAATCGTGACATACTGTCAAATGAGCCTGGAGGATTTCATCGTAGAACGGATAGTGTTCCGAGTATCCACTCTGGTGCGGTCATAGCGGGGAGCAAGCTGTCCGATAGTGAGTGCAAAGCATAACTTTATAGTTAAAACACTCCCTTGTTGACACGAACATCAAAGGCAAGACCATATCGCGCGCTAGGCATGCCACCAAATTTCGGAGCATCTGTCTGCTTCCACCCTGGATTGATCTACCTTCAGTGTTGCACTCGCTCAGAAGTCGGACCGATGCTGATTTGCGAGCGTCTGACGCAGTGGACACGAGCATCCGTTGAAACAAAGGAAGAGAGATTAGAGGTGCAACTCTGATCGCAGTCTATTGGGTGCTGTCCTTCATACGCTCCAGAGAATTAATGAAATCGGATAGAAGTGCCTGAAACGCACTCGGTGGCCTATACGTCGTCCGAATATAGACCGCGCAGCGTATCGTTGTGTCTCCAAGTCTCTGGACACTGGGGAAGCTGGGGATGTTTGGGGAGGGGAACTGTGCCGTGGAACAGGCTTGGTCGCTGTTTCCCCCGCCTGAACCTAATGTATTAACAGCATAGGCACCCAGAAGATCGTGAAACAGCTTGGGCGGCCACTGGTAGCCTTGTTGGAGACATATATGGGCGAAACAACCTGTATCAGAATGCGGAAACATGGTATGGGGAAGGCATTGTACGTACTCACCGTTTCTAAAGATACATTTGTCCCACTGACCGCCAGATCTGATGGAACAGCAAATTAGAGACTGCGTCTGTTTTTGCGCAAGGCCTCCGGTGCGAATCCCTTGGAGGACAGATGACCAGTATCGATTGACGTTGAACGCGTTCCAGAACGAAGTCAGGAAGTTGGAAGATGGACCATACCTTGCCTTGCCTTGAACCATTCGACGGTGACTCTCGGCAATGTTGCGTTCAGTGTCTCTTCAGGTCAACACCGGCTTACTCATGGCTCATCATCTTTTTTCTTTGCAAGCCGAGCGCCTGGGAGTCTGCAGCGAGTATTTATAACCCAGTCTCCTTTGCTTTCCCATCGACAATAGCGAGCATCGGCCGCGGTCTCTATCCCCTCTTTCGGTGCTGAAAACTGCTGAGGTCCTCGACTCCCTGTATCGCACTCTCTGCTCAGCTTTTCTCATGGATACCCGCTGTCCTTATTCTCGCTTGAATCACAATTTCGTTCGCGATGGCCACTCTCATCCGTCTCATTCAATAAACAGCTCTCTTCACGTGGACCTTCGCTCAACAAAGCCCTCCCTGTGTGTGGTTGCTATGATTGATCGCCTTACTTTTGGTACATCACGAGCGCTCCGATGGACATGCATCAGGCAAAATAAGCACGGCACGGTAGCGAAAGATCAATCCCCGGCGAGCAACAGGCCAATCAGAACCACTCTTTTTGTAAGCCGCGTCTGTCAACAATACTTGACTCTTGAGCTGACTGAACGTTCCCAATACCAGCTTGTAAGCTTGAACTAGGCATAGCTAGAGAGAGCGGAAATTGAACCGCCTTATGGTTACGCTCGAGTCAATTCTCATGCACTTCGCCGTTATCCTTCAATCATCTTCTTGCCAGAGCTCGGCCTGAAAAATTTGAAGACCCGGAGGGGAAGATACCCGCTCTATCGCAATTGATTAGCTGTCGGGATCTATCAGTTGTCGTGTTCTCAACCCGCAACGCTGGGCCCCGCAAAGTCGGGATAGCGCAGTCACTTGATGAATATGGACATCAGCAAGCCTACCGCTCAAACTGATGCCCTAAATCCCAATGCTTCTTTTCTCACCGGTTCTTGACATGAGAATCTACCTCCTCTATATGCGTTTACGGAGCCTACGACAACTCTTTCGTTTGTTGTACTATGCAGAAACGCGTCCACACACCGAATCATTGGGCTGATATTGGCCAACATTCTCGTAATGGGACCCAGCCTTTGTATCGAGTCAGTTTGCCGTATAAAAGGGCGAGCACGACGTGTTTTGTTGAACAAGCTCTCCAGCTTTATATCCTGCTCTACAATGGCTTTCAATCGTCTCTCTTCTTTCGTTCTAGCTCTTTTCGCGACGGCGCAGCTCTCCAGAGGTAGGACCGACCGTTTATCGCGTCATATACCGTTTTGCTGACCTCCATCTGCTTGACCTAGCCGCGCCACAGCCCCAGAAGCGTGCAACATGCGCTGGGGGACAGACAACGGCCAATGAAGCTTGCTGTGTCCTTTTCCCCATCATAGAGGATCTCCAACAGAACCTCTTCGATGGTGCCAAGTGTGGTGAAGAAGTGAGTTTCTTCTCATCGAGGAAAAGCACTCGACCATCGACCACGACACTTCTCCTAGGCGCACGAAGCTCTTCGTTTGACGTTCCACGACGCAATCGGTTTCTCGCCTAAACTAGGTTTGGGGTGAATATTATGGTCCTACTTAACTCATCACTATTTTGCATTTCTGACGCGTCGGCGACAGTGGCGGGGGTGCTGATGGCTCCATCATCAAGTTCGCGGACATCGAAACTAAGTATCACGCCAACGGTGGAATCGACGAGATTGTCAACGCCCAGATACCCTTCATCGCGAAGCACAATATCTCTGCCGGTGATTTGTAAGGAATATTTCTGTACTCGACCAAACCACCTTTATTGAAGTGGCCTTCTTGCAACTGTGTAGCATCCAGCTTGCAGGCGCGGTCGGCGTTTCGAACTGCCCAGGTTCACCGAAGATGTCCTTCTTCCTTGGACGCCCTGAAGCCACGGCCCCTGCTCCTGACGGGCTTGTCCCAGAGCCTTTTGGTATGTCTTCCCCTTTACATTACTTCTGCGCACGATTGGGCTGATCGTGGTTTCTCACAGACTCTGTCGACACCATTCTTGCTCGCATGGGTGACGCTGGCCTCAGTGCTGTCGAGGTTGTATGGCTTCTTGCTTCGTGAGTGCTCAGATCGATCTTCCTTTGGGGTTTGCCGCGCTCATTGTGTATCGTCCTTAGACACTCCGTCGCAGCTGCTGATCTTGTTGACCCGACCGTATGCATGATGTTTTTATTAAGCTATACCTGACTTGATTTGATGACTCTTCGATCATTCTGCAGATTCCTGGGTAAGCTATTTTGTATGTTTGCGGACGATCGCGTCGGTCCTCATGCGGCATTTGAAGGACCCCCTTTGACTCAACCCCGTCCATCTTTGATTCCCAATTCTTCATTGAGACCCAACTTATTGGCACTGCGTTCCCCGGGTATGTTTGTCATCAATATTCGCCATCGCCGCCGCCGATTGGTGATTGATCGTGTTTTCTCCAGAACTGCGGGCAATGAGGGAGAAGTACAATCTCCATTGGGAGGGGAGATGAGACTGCAATCTGACCATTTGGTAAGTCAGAAACTTTCAAATTCATAGGAAATTATAGATTAAAATTGGTACTTACGTATGAATCTAGCTTGCTCGCGGTATGTCTCTTCGTTTTGCGAATTTTATTATCCCTCTGACATAGCGCTTAGACCCCCAGACTGCTTGCGAATGGCAGTCTATGGTTAGTAAGTACTGCGCGTCGTCTGAATCGTAGTGAACGTGTACTGACAATGTGTGATCGACTAATAGATAACCAAGCCAAAATACAAGGCCGTTTCACGTCGACAATGTTGAAAATGTCTCTGTTCGGTCAAGACAAGAGTGCTTTGGTTGACTGCTCTGATGTTCTGCCCACGCCTCCGGCCCTTGTGGGTACTGCTCACCTGCCTGCTGGGCTGACCATGGATGATATTGAGGCTTCTGTACGTTCTTCTCTTCTATATGACTGTATGTTGTGTTGATGGCTTTGTCACTTCCCTTGCAGTGTGCGGGTACACCGTTTCCAGCCCTCTCTGCTGATCCAGGTATGTATACGAGCATCGTCACTCGTCTGAACTTCCGCTGACTTTTATTGTCATCAGGCCCAGTCACCTCCGTTCCCCCTGTGTAAGTTTTCTTTTTTGCCGGACTTGAGCTTCGTCTTCTAACGCTTGTCTTCGTAGCCCTGATTCATAAATATAATAGTACTTGAGTCTTTTAGAGGAGGAGTTTGTTAGTACTGAATACCAATTTCTGATTATATAGGCTGGGCATTTTTTTCATACCTGCAATGGGATTCTTCATTTCTATGCATCGAGACCAACCTGAGTTTCGAAGCCCGCGGAACATGGGCACACCCCGCGGCTGACGTGAATGGTGTGACGAGAATGTGACGTGACTAGGAGTTTGTGAACTGGCCACTTCAACTTGGATCTGATGTTCATGCGTGTTCATGCGTCCAGCTTCTGGTGCTCACCACCTCGCTGGTATCTGATCTTCTGCTAACAAAGGCAACACGTTTTCTGCGCGCACATCAAATGATTGCTCACCGTTTGTGCGAGAGGTCGATGAACACCGCACTGAACAATGATGGTCGGCGTGTCCAGTTGGTTGGACGTGCATGATCCATCATGTCCATTCTGATTCTGACTTACTGCTGGCTCTGTAACCTATTAATTCTTGAACTGCTTACAGTCAATTACAAACACCGGTCGCGTTCGGCCGTCCATCTTTTACCAGTTGGTATGTTCAAGTTTCGGCCAAGCTGGCTGCTGCTGCGTAATTTACTCTGACTATGCCCTTTTTACAGACTGCGCTCACTCTTCATGGACGTGGGAGTCCCAGAGAATTTTTGACAAACCCTGGGAGTCGCCAGTATTTAGGCGTGGGTTATTTATAACACATCCACTTATTTTCTTACTCGGGTCTACACCTCGACAACACGATGCACTCCTTTGGACTGGCGCATTGGATAGCATACGCCTCTTTCTTTGCGTCGAGGAAAAGCATCTATGAAAGTGCACTGCTCTCAGCTGTTTTTACCAACACTCTGACACCCCACGACGTCATGGCGTAAGAGTACGAGTGCTTCACCCTTTGACCCAGAATCGCAGCGTCGGCCACATTCCATCTTATCCCCGCAGACTCTCAGGTCGCCAATTTGAAGCGGTCCGTTCGTCGCCGCTTCGTGTACTCAGATTGCTCCGTTGTGGGACTCTTACCAGCCAATGAATCACCTTCCATTACCCACCGACCTTTCTTGTTTTTGTCCCCTTCGGTCGATTCGACGTGCCGGCCGATCTAATTGATCAAGGACTTTCCCAGAAACATCTCTTATTCCTTGTACCATGTTCATTCTCCTTTCGAAGGACGTCCCGGGCGAATGGATCCATTATTCATCTATCATCCATCCTTTGATAATCGCAGTGATTCTGTGTACTTGGATAACCAAGACTCTGGAATTGCTTCTTATCTGTCCTATCTTTATCGGCTGCAAGAGGTTCAATGTTATTCGGGATGCTCTCGCTCTCTTGCTTCAGCAGCGACTAGCTCCCCTTCGCAGACAACCAACCTGTCGAATCCACCCGTCAGACGGATAAATTGTATCTTTGGTCTGCCTCTCACCGTTATGTGCACGTCTTCTGTCCCTTCCGCGCCAAGGAAATAAGCATCTTGCTCACGGGAAGAAACAGAGATCACACCCACCACATCGCTTGATGGTCTGTTGCCATGCGTTGTTCTCTTCCGCATATCCCGCACCAGTGGGACCCATCGCCTCGGCATGGAAAACGTGGTCCTTACCAGTCACCCTACCTTGCGAGTCTGCCCACCGGATAGACCTCACTCCGTCTCGTCATGAGAAACCACCAAGCCGCCTATCCCTTTGCCACATCCTCCTGCACAATTTCAACGACACACACCAAAGTAACGGGTTGTTCGATGAAGACGTCCTTGAGAAAAACTTCAGAATAGTTGATGATTGGTCCATGGTCGATGATGCATCTTTCATCATACCAGATCCCTGCGTATAAAAAGGCCAACATACTGTCTCAACTTCTCCAAGATACCAACCACTCTTGGTCTTACCTTCCAATGGCCTTCAACCGTCTCAGTGCCTTCATTTTTGCCCTTGTTGCCACCGTTCAGCTCACCCATGGTCTGTCTTTGCTGATTGTAATAAGGTTGTTCTCGCTGATCATACCGTACAGCTGCGCCTCCTCTTCAGAAACGCGCCACATGCGCCGGTGGACAGACCACGGCTAATGCTGCTTGTTGTGTCCTATTCCCCATCATGGAAGACATCCAGAAGAATCTCTTCGATGGTGGTGAATGTGGTGAAGAGGTAACTACTCGTTTTACATCAGGGTTATGTTGCTTCCAGATTTTTATATGCCCTCTTCGTCTAGGTCCATGAATCCCTACGTTTGACCTTCCATGACGCGATTGGCTTCTCACCCACCCTAGGGTATGCCCAAGTTTCGTCATATGAACTTCGACGATGCTAACATCAATGATCAGTGGCGGAGGTGCTGATGGATCTGTCGTCACCTTCAGAGACATTGAGACTTCCTTTCCCGCCAACGCTGGCATCGACGAGATTATTGGAGCACAGATCCCCTTCATCAATAAACACAATATCTCTGCTGGCGACTTGTGCGTCCTAAAGCTTGTTTCGTGGATTCCTCTTCTTCTGACTCTCACATCCGTTTCTCTAGTATTCAATTCGCTGGCGCTGTCGGTGTGTCTAATTGCGCTGGTGCCCCACGAATCCCCTTCTTCTTGGGTCGACCTGATGCAAAGGCTGCGTCACCTGACCTCCTCGTCCCGGAACCTTTTCGTGAGTACAAAACACTCTTATAACTCTTTGTCGCACATATACTCATGGAAATTTCTTTTGGGAAATAGACTCAGTTGACCAAATTCTTGATCGCATGGGGGATGCTGGCTTGAACGCGGTTGAAGTCGTGTGGCTCCTTGCTTCGTAAGTTCCCTGCGTGATCTATGTACTCCAGCCAACCTCTCTGTTCGTTCAGGCACTCAATTGCTGCCGCTGACTTGGTCGATCCATCTGTAAGTCGCGAACGTTCCATGGCCATACCCACGGCTTATATCAATGGTCGTATTTCAGATCCCTGGGTACGCCTTCCTTTGATTGGATCGTGAGTCGATGAGACTAATATTGGCTAAAATGAAGCACACCTTTCGATTCCACGCCATCTATCTTTGACTCCCAGTTCTTCATCGAGACTCAACTCCGCGGGACCCTTTTCCCCGGGTATGATTTCCCACTGAATATACTTGATTCGTGTTTGACTCATGATTTCTATGATCAGAACTGGCGGTAACAAGGGTGAAGTTGAATCGCCATTGCAAGGAGAACTGAGACTTCAGTCCGATCACGAAGTAAGTCGCTTGTTTTCCTCCGCCCAATTCCCCGTCTCATATGTGATGCCTTTTAGCTCGCTCGTGGTAAGCCAGCGCCCCATTATGACCTATTAACGTATTCATGACCTTCCAAAGACTCACGGACTGCTTGTGAATGGCAGTCCATGGTCAGTGAGTACATCTCTTTTACCTCACATCAATTGCATCTTGACAATTCACCATCACACCATTAGACAATCAACCGAAGATCCAGAACCGTTTCGCATCTACGATGCTGAAGATGTCCTTGATTGGCCAAGACCAAGCTACTATGATTGACTGCTCTGATGTTATTCCCCAGCCCCCTGCCCTCATCGGAGCTGCTCACCTTCCCGCTGGATCAAGCCACGACGACGTTGAGCAAGCCGTATGTCGCAACTTACATCGTCCAGCCTAATTTTCCTGACCTGTCTTGCCTGTAGTGTGCTGACACGCCCTTCCCCGCCATCTCTGCCGACCCAGGTATGCACTCATCTCCCGGTACGCCTTGTCAGCGTCTGCTCACCCACGATTGTAGGCCCAGTCACCGCTGTACCCCCCGTGTAAGCATGCCTTCAACATTTCCATCTAACATTCGAGAGTTTCTCATTCCCTCATCTAGTCCTGATTCGTAAACTCGCTATGTCCTCTTAGATTTATTCCTTCGCTTTTGTCGACCGTACCTATGGCCCACTGTTTTTCGCCAATACCATTGTTTACTATCATTGCCTCACTTGGTGAAGTACCCGTGCCAGCACCGAAAACGCAGTGACTTTGCGTGGCCATTTGGTCTATGAATTGTGAGATGATCACGAGGAATATTCCAGTCAGTGCTAACATTCCACACGAGCTAAACCATTCGTGCTGCGTTGATTCCCAACCTTCAGTTTGGATTCGGTGTGCGATGCTGTATCTCTACAGTGCTAGAGGATGCATTGAATTGAATTGAGTGTTTTCCTTCTTCTTCCGCGACAGCTTTGACATCGGTATGCGGAAGAACTGTCAAACATCGGAAGTCACCGACGATGTTATACCCCCTTTCCTCAATCTCCTATCACGCGTTACACTTCGTCGCGGTCAGCCTCTCCCTCCGCCGAGACCTATATAGTTCTCGAGACAGCGTAGATTGATTCTCATCCTCTTGAACCCATACTACCATCACACCTACCAGCACATTGACTATCATGCCTGCCCTCGCACTTCCTTCTAGCAACGACGCTGCCTACCTCCACAGTGGCCCCGATATGAATATTCCTCTCATCGTGGGCGTTGCTGTGCTCGCTTCAAGCGTCGCTATCGGTGCCCTTTACCTTCTGGTAAAGGTCATCCTCCGTGTTCATCACGGTCGTATAACCCCTGTTCAAGAAGGGGTTGCTCAGGACGAGAAAGCCAACGTTGATGTTGATCTCGAGGTTCGTACTAATCTTGCATCATCTCTCTTTCATCGAGCTCACCCATCGTCTCACTACAGTCTCAGTCGTCTTCCAAAGTCTTCGAAGAGGAAGAGGAAGCGGATATAACAACGACGCTGAACGCGGTTGTTATTCCCTCAACGAAGCCGATGCCTGACTTGGCGCGCCAGCCACAGCACTATGTCGCCCTCATCGAAGTGCTGGAGGCGATCGAAATGCACCACGAGATACTCTCAGAATATGGAGGCGACAAACCTCAATGCGACGAAAACGAAATGGATGTCGCTGACGTCGAGATCGCCCCTGAAGAACCCTTTCCCCTTCCCTTCGCCATTCCTGCCCCTGCTTCCTCCCCTACCTCTGAAAGCCTTATCTCAGCCTTCAAGTCAGATGTCTTCGATGATGAAGAACCCGGTGTTAATGATAATGAAGAAGACCGCGTGCTGGCTGCCTTCGATCTCGACACTGAGGTCCGTTGCCTCAACGTCCAGCACACCCCGGTCATCAAAAATAACGAACTCCTTCCCGAGCCTCTCCACGCTCAGGTTGAACTTCACGACCCTCATCTTACACCCATCACTTCTAATGATGATTGCGAATCCTCGCCTTTGCCTGCCAAAGTATTTCCACCTACTCGACCTCCTCTCGTCCCGCGTCAGCCTCGGCCCTCGACGATGGCTGCTCCGGTGACTACACCTATCCGCCCTTCATCAAAGGTTTCCTCTGCTACGCCCTCCTCATCTCTGCGCAGGATTCCTGCTATTAAAGGACGCCCTCGTCCTACACCTCCACCGCCAAAGCATCCTACCCCTCGGCAGCGGCGGGACGAAAACATCTCAACGCCCAACCGCCCTCGCCCGACTTCATTAATGTATACCCCTATGCGTCTTCCTTCCTCTACTACCACTTCCCTCACAAAAACTCCAATGCGGTCGTCGAAGCACTCGAGCACTATACCCCCCACCAGCGCCCCCCGCTTCGGCCCTGCATGGAGATGAGGGAAATAATGGCGATGAAGAAAGTTCATCACTCCTCCGGCATACTCGCCAACACTTCCTTTGGTTCCCGGGTTCTCTGTATCTGCTTTCCTTTTAATACCCTTCATCTTATGCATATCTGTCGAGATTCGTTTACGCTACTACCTATCTGCTATAATTTGCTATCCCCTCCTCTGCTTAATACTCCTACGATATGATTCTTCTGCTCCATCATTTTCTCGTGCCTCTCCGCCTGTATTTCTCCTGATACCCTTCTCTCTCATTCTGTCTCTCTTATGTTGGGTTTTATGGGCGTCGGTTTCTTTATTTAATAATAGCTGTTTCAATATTACATCTTTTTCGCTATGACCGTCCTAAGCATCGCGTGATTTCACGAACCGTTTGAGCAAGTCACGATCGCAGGGTTTCAGTGCTTCTGCATCCACCCTTATGCCAGCACACTTTTGCGTGTGTATATCTCCACTCACCCATAGACATGGACGATTGAATCTTGACTATTCGCCGTCGCGGCCCCCTGGCTCGCGTGCTGTCGGTTGCCCCCGGCCGCCCCTTTCGTATGCTCCTGGAACCCCCTGCTAAGCAGTTCCCGTTGACTGCTTGAATGTCGACTTACCTCCCCTCCAATTCATATGCAATTCATCAAGGCTTTTACTATCGTCCATGGCTGGAGAGCCCTCTTACAGTTCTACGTGCTACTCAGCCCGTAGAAGTGCCCTTTGCACTCGCAATTTGAGCCCATCATATCCCGCTCCGAAGAAGGTCCTTGACCCACAATTGCCTCAAAAGATAGGTTCTAGCACTCTAACCCTTTCTCTTCTAACCTTCCATCCACCCGCTGTATATACTCATGTGATGTCTATCTCTCTGTTCATAGAGCTGAATCCGTCAAATAATGCCAAGTCTAACGCATCTGACTTCGGCCTTCGGCCACCTCACGACTAGGTGATGTCGTCGCTCGAACTACAAACTTCAGACTTGTCTAAATCCCTCTATCCGGCACCCGCGAAGATCGCGGAGAAGGCACCTTCACCTTAGACTTATCAGGCTATATATAACTCAAGTGTCAAGTTGAGTTAGCAAACGGCTTGACTATCTCAATCGAGACGATACCCGAAATTCCTGGACTTGCGTTCGGTTATACTGTGAGTTTCAAAGCAAAACGACAACCTGAAGTTTTGACGGGTGACGGATTACGGTAAGTTCCATCAACTTCAACTAAAGCCTCTGGATGTGTACCTAAGTCAGGAGGAAGCTTACTCTAGTACGCTTAAGCCCTCCTCATCAAATCGTTTGCCTAGGGTTTAGCTGGACATTAGATACTTAGCTACTCCCACTCTCACTCCGCCGCTAAGTCAATTGGACCCCGTTTCCCTCTCCAAATCGCGGATGTTGCAACTGACAAGATGGTGGCGTTTCTTTCGTGTATGTTGGATGGAGTACCCTTATCTACATCCGCGTTCGAAATTTGGTGGTCACGCACCAGCGTATAATCACCGCAGGTTACTCGGCCTCGAGCCTGCCCCGCTAGCGATACATAGACTACGATAACCGAAGCCTGATGAGTACTAGCTCCCGATATTCTTAGTACACATCACGCGCGCCACGGTTGCTGAGTCGTGTAGGAAACCATGCTAGCAAGTCTGGATGTTCTGTACATCCTGAACGGTCTTCCTGTATTTGCAAAACTATTTCGAGTTGAAAGCAAAGGGGGTGTTTAGGGGAAGTGCAACTGTTTGCCAACCAAGCTTCATGCCAAACAGCGCGTGAATCTGTTCGGTGTTCTTTTCTTCACCATTATGCACCACCAACTCAGACGCGCGCTGATGCCAGCCTCAACGCCATCCGTCTTCTGAACATCCAGCGGCCAGAGTCCGGTAGAAAGTCTTAGCCTTAGCCGATACTACTAGCCGTCTGCCTGCAGTGTTTCAGATTTACGGCTTCAACTCCGGCGTCCCATACTTCAGCTTCAGCACTCAGTGTTTCGTGTACTGAGGTTCAGCACAAAAGAGAGAAAAAAAAAGACGGATCTAGGGGCCACTTCCAAGGACTCTGCCCACATGCACTCGCGCAGACCAAGACGAGGACTTATTCCGTACCTGTCGGAAGTGCCTGTCTACTGACATCTGCATCAAACTGCACTTTGCATCGGCCGACCTCAGCTAATCCATCGACCATGCTACCACGCAAAACGCGCACGTTCCTCGCTTATATCACCTCTTGATGTCTACAACTCGTACGGACCTTTTGTCTCCTTTGTGGCATTTTTTGATTTTTTGACTTTGAACCCCGGAATGTGACAGATTTTGCATTGACTTTTGCCAGTGGCTACAAGGAACCGAACTGACCAGGACCTTACCAAGGAGCATAGCCATGGCCGAGTTTTTGATGTTCAATGGGGCCAGGTTAGGCCCGACCGTTCTCAAAATATCGTTGCCACCAAGTGCGCGACAGGTAGCCGGAATAATGTTCCTGGGGAACCATTCCGGTTTTCAAAACTTTGCTTACTCTGCGTGGGGCCCCTTCTGACGCCCGACACAACGCTTAGACATAACTTGACTCTTTCTTCGGGCCGAGGGTCTCAGTCTTCGAAAATCACATCAAAGTGTACTTGCCAATCGTAAGCCAGGAGTCAGCAGGCCGCCTTAGCTTGGACCTTGGACCTTGATGGTAAGTTTATCCTTCTTGCTACTTATGTCTACGCTCACCAGCTGCGCCTCATTGTCAATGTCCATCAAGGATGTATCTCTTCATTCGCCCAGGAACAGCTGAAGCCGACCTCCACCACCTTGATGCTATCAAAATCATCGATGAATCCCATATGAACATATGGGGGACCGACCTGGCATGTGCGTCATGCATCATCGTCGGCGTTTGTGTGCGCCCATACAGGTGGTCCTTCGCACTTTCAGCGTCGGAAGAGAGCCGATGGCAATGAGCTAGTTGCTTCATATCACGCCCTCTCCCTGAAATCGCCAACTCAACCCTCAGCGCCCAAAACCCTCCATAATACGCTTACTACCTTATCGACGCACTCAAGTGCTTATGACCATATGGACGACCTGTGACGGAAACTGCGATTCCGGGTTTCTTCCCGCTCCTGGTATGATCATTGGTTCGCGCCCTACGTCAAACAGTCAACACGTTGGGTCAACTTCCACCAGATCATCTCCATCACCTAGACACGTTTATCTTCACTACATGTGGCTGTCTCGCGAGCCCCCTCGCAACAATCGCAATTCCTGTCTCTGGACTCTTGCTTCTGCCGTGTCGTTCCTGAGTCCTTCGACAGACGAGATGATTACTCTAATATGGAGTCGAATCCTGCGTCGTGCGGTGCCTGCTCTTTCACCCCCTTCTTTCTCCATTGAGTTACTTTTGCCTTACCGTGGCCATTCTTCGGGTGGAAGACAAGATCTCATCTTCCTATCTCCATCTTCCTAGCGCAAGAACAATCTCTACACGACGATACTGCCAATCACATCACCAACGCAAACGCCGCACCGCTCCACCATCACTAGTTCACTAGAGATGTCCACCATCATCACCACATTTCACGTACATACCTATGGACGAGAATAATTCACCGGTTCACCGCTCAGTGCGAGGCACTTGCGGTATTGACGTGGCGGACCTCCGTAGTCAAGGAAAACGAACAAGTCCTCGAGGCGTTGCTTCTTGATTTCATGATCTTTAATTATTGAGCGTCGTTGTGAGTACCTTTCGCTTCAATTATGCTGATTGGCCATTCAACGTTCAACATTTTGACTGACTGCTGCCTTTATACCTTCTAGATGGATGCCAGAATGAACATTTTGATCCATTCAAATGAACTCAAGGACCTCTTATAATTCGTACACCCTTCTTCGCGTGCGAGCTGCATGGGTCAAGTTTCTCCCTGAGTCTTGGGTTCTACTTCCGCTTCGTGTCGGCGTGCCTGGATCCCGAGAAACGAAGACAACCACCAAGAGTACACGAAGATGAATGATAATTAAACCTGTCTTTCTGTCTTCGGTGAGAAGACCGTTTTGATTGATTTTGTCCATAGATCATTCTTCATGATTAGTTTTCGCAGGAAGCGACGTCAGTCCATTGTTCTAATGAATTCTTTTCCCATGGATGCTCGAGCCTCAAGATCCCTTTGATGCAGCGAAGTGTCTTCACGTGCTCGCTCTAAATCAAAACGGGATATGAGCTGTCTTTACAGACAAGTTGCTTTTAACATGGAATGGAACTCAGTGATGCTGCCGTCACTCGTCACTAGTCGCTCACCGCCAGTGTAAATCGGATCGCCACTTCCAACCTTCTTCTGGATCTTCCCTACTTGACAAAAATGATCTCCCTACTGAAAGCTGTCCGGCTCGAAGCGTCGGGCTCTGCTCTTCCCAAGTTCCATTCCCCCTGCAAGCCCCTCTTTCCTTCCTTACGTTTGAGAGGGTCATGAATGATCCTCTGTAGGCTTCGACGTTTTATCCACTTCACTTCCTTACCTTCGGTGACCGACGCTGTTCTCCATTCCTCAATTGTCGCTGCCGCTCCGTGTTCATCGGTTTTTCTGAGCCCTCGCCTACCCTTCACCGGCACCACTTACTTTTGTGTGTTTTACATGTTACACACGGCCCCTGGAAGCGTCATAGATATTCGTTAAGCGAGCTAAGGCTGTAACTTTCGGTGGTAATTTATGTCCATTCAATAGAGTACACTTATAACGGCTTTCTACCCTCCGTGCTCTTGTTTCCGAGGGGAAATTCCAGGGACGCAAGGTGCTGGTAATATTGCTTGATATTGGAGGATACGATATCTACTAATCGATTTTTCGTCTGACTCCAAACGGATGTGCTGGTTTCGCTAATCCGCGTCGTTCCAAGATGCTTATTCAGGCCTCCCAGGTCTAGTACTTACGTTGTCCTCGTTGCATGTAAGGTTAGATCTACTTGAATATGAATTTCGTATACCAGAACACGTTCGAGTCTTAGGCTGTTGGGTTTTCAGTGGGTTTTCAGTAGTCCGGTCTCAATGCCAACGTACTTGGGACGAGCGCTGATCCAGGTTCATATCGAGAGCTCAGCGTCCCGCATCTCCAGTCTTCAACTCTTCTCGAGTTACCATTCATCTACGAATCTCATCGATATCGTGCATTCCAAGCAATGATACGCATCACGCATCACGTTCGTACTCAGGCTGTATATCTCTACACCTATACTCCGAAGATGAAGAGATATGAGCCCGAGATGTACTCCCAGGATATGGAAGGAACCTCGAGCGAGCTACACGAACATTGATCAAGAAGAATGCAAGTACTCTACATACATATAGCAGTGGATCAAGCTGGTTACGTTACGTGAAGTACTCACATGGATACCACACATCCCCGAGATCCCCCTTCTCCATCCACTTCCACTTCTCCTTTTCTCATTGAGATCACCCTCTCAATCTCCTCCCTCCTACTTAAGTAATCAAGAAGAGAAGGTCGTGTCAACGTGGGGGAACTGGAAGGAAGCCGAGAAAGACAGTTATCTGTCAGGTGGGTGAATCTCAAAAAGAAGCAATGAAGAAGGAGAGAAGCGCGACTTGGAGAGAGAATGTGTTTGTTGACGCGTTGACGTCGACGTCGATCTTTCGTGCGTCAGATGCGCTGATCAGGGGAGAGCCCCTTTATCTTCCCTACCCCCTATTTTCCTTTGAACCGCTTCGAAGTCGAGGTGGCTACGCTGCTTGAGTCCCGCTCTCACACCAACACATCCAAAGGAACAATAGCATGATAGTGATAACGATAGTGATGATGCACGATAGTAAGAATAGCGATTGAGGGTATATACAACAAATGTATCAGATGTACGATGGAATCATGTAGTAAAGATGTGATGTACAAACGAGTGAACGGATAGGATTGGTGAGTCTGTACGTTCTAACTTCGGAGGGGAAGTCCGAGTTGTACAAACAACGTTGAAAATGGAACAAAGGAGTGGGGTCGTGAGTGGGACATGAGTGATGTATGTAAGTATAAGTAAAAAGTGAGTGTATGGTATGGTAATTGATGGATGATGCGATTCGTTAGAGTAGAGGATGGTTAGAGGCATGCGGAGTGGTGAAGCCCAAAATACGAGAGGAAAAAGAGTGAACCACAGAGGGTACCCAAGGATGAATGAACGAATACGAACAAGTGAAAACCAAAATACGAAAAACGAAACTGAAAATGCGAACGAACTAGAAATCAATGAACGACATCCCCTTCTTTCGTTCCTTCCTCGAGTCGTCGCTCTTCCTTTCACGCTTCCCTGCACCTCCCAGCTCCCGTTCGAAGTCCAGATCAAAATCCATGAACGTCAATGACTCAAGCCGCAGCTCGAGTCGTGGTGGGCGTTCAGGTTGAGCTTCGGGTTGTTTCCGGGAAGTTTTACGTCTTCGATGTGGCGGGGGTTGCGGTTGAGTATGTAATTGTGGTTGTGATTGGGAGGCGTGCATGTAGGTGGAAAGGGAGGTAGTATGAAGTGGTGGTGGTTGTACAGATCTCGTTCGCGTTGAAGTAGATTTCGACGAAGACGAGGGGGTCAGATGGATCCACGAAGAGCCCGCAGAGACGTCCCTTCCTCTTCCTGAACGAGAACGCGGATAAACAGGTGATGGAGGCGGTGACGACGAAGACAAAGGGAGCGGAGAGATAATATCCATCTGTTCATCAGCTTCATCTTCCTCTACGTCCGCCCCATTTCCGCCATCATCATCATCATCAACCTCGTATTCATCGTCGTCATCATCATCTGACCAAGCACTGCTCAACCCGCCCATACCACCAGACGAAGAAGTAGAAGCAGATGATGTTGATGAAGAAGTCGAATGAAAACTAGGGGTAGGTGAATTTGGTAGTTTGGTGGTCGCAGTAGTCTGTGATGGGTACAACAACAAAGGGCGAAGTGGCAGAGATGATGATGGTGATGGTGAGAGAACAATGATACCCTTTTGTTTATCGTCGTCGTAGTCCTCGGACGATAAAGACGAAGGGGAAGTCGGGGAAGTCGGTAAGGACGTCGGTAGCGGTTTGAACTTTGGTGGTGGCGTGGTTTGTTCTTTCACGACCTGATCCTTCTCCAAGGCAATAAAAGTCCTCTCAGGCTGTTGTTTTCGCTGTTTCCTCTGGATTATATGCAAGTCCGAGTGTCCATCTGCGACGAGATCGACACCGCGTCTGCCTTCGAGTGAAGCTAGGGCATCCGCGCGCATACAAGTCCTGTAGCCTGTCGAGACCGTGGACAATGAAGTTCGTGGGTTGCGTGGGTTGTATTTGGTGCGTTTGAGAGACGGAAAATGCGACAACAAAGGGATCGCTGGTGGTGGTGGTGGCGATTGCTGTTGTGTGAGGGACGTCGGCAGCGATGGGAGTGGTGGGAGCGGCGGCAACGACGGGGGCAAGGGGAACGACAGCGACAGCGAGGAGGATTTGCGAGACGGCGTCGTCGTTCTGCGGGTGCGGATGGTGCTGCGAGTGCTCTCAGACGCCAAGTCTAGAGAGAGGAATGAGCGCAGATGACGCGCGTGTTCTTCTCCGTCGTCGTGCTCGCCGTCGAGCTCGGGGTCGCGCTCACCGTCATGCTCGTTGTCGACGAGTTGCGGCGGGGTGGAGACGAGGAAGCCGGACGTGAAGAAGGGTGAGTAGGGCGACTGAGGGAAAGTCATCAGCGGTTTGAGAGAAAGCGTCGAGGTCAACTTTCGACCTGGCCCTTTATATTATGTTAACTCCTTCAGATCCAAGATCACCCATTTTATTTATTTACTTATTTATTTATTTACCCAATTTCAGGTCTTCAGGTCCCGCTTCACGAAAACGTGGCCGCCTGACAACAGCCCTTCCCCAATTTAATTTTGATCGACGCCTCCTTCGGTTTGCTTCTCGGCGCCGTAAAGGCAAGTACAACAACAACGATGGCCTCGAGAACAAGGTGCCCTGTTGAACGCCCACATATCTTTTCCGAGAACAACATATCTGATTAAGACATAAATACCACCACTCCCTCGAGTTACGCCTCTTGGACCCACACCAGAAAATTGTCACCGCACGGTACATACATCTTCCCCAACGCAATATCGTTCGTCACCGTCATATATCGAACGATATTGAATGAGGGGTTGAGTGTACGTATGACATCGGCGATCGGAGCGGATGCAAAAAATCAAGCATCACTGAGGACACGGTCAAGCGTCAAGTGCCCGGGGAGAACGACAAGTTCGGTTTTTCAAGGGGAAAGTGGTAGAGGAAGAGGGGAGGCCGAGAGGGGGAGGGGGAACTCAATATATCGGCAACCGGGGACTCAGACATGCTACGACGTCGACCTGTCAACTTACTGTGCAAAGAGTCACCCCGGTCCGCCTCATGTCCTTGACATTTGGGAGAAAAAACATGGCAAAATCACACCAACCGAATCCCCAAGGCTTTCGGCATGTCAGTCTGCAGTATACGTGGGGATGGGGTTGGAAGAATTACTTTGCAATGATATACCGACACCCATGGGAATCGTTGATGCGTGATGCATTGATGTTTCAACACTTTTGACCGCACAGTACGAATCGAGTACATGAAAACCGAGGCCGTTTCCCTCTTCTCCTCCGGCAACCTAAGCATCGGACGATGACCACGGGGAATTTTTACTCATGTCGTTTTTCGCGTCGCCACCTCCTTCAATACTTCCCCCAATATTGCGCTCCTCTGACATCGGTGATCGGCACGGAAGTAAATTTTGATCAAGGGGTGTTATTAGGAGAGGAGGGCCAGGGGGAACTCTGTATCATATGGGTTTTTTTTCGCCTAGCAAGAGGTGGTTAACTCTGTGGGCTTACGCATAACCGACGTTCGAAGATCTTGGCGTATAGTTGAAGGACGCTTTGCAAACCTTCGATCCCCATTCTTTGTAGAAACACCTTGGAGTCAGTGTCAACATGGTAATATACGGCGAACATCGAAGGATTAGATAGATCAGCGACGCATTTTACCCCCCTTGGGAGAATCAACCTCAATGCCCATAACCCATCAAAATCCGTGCGGAAGGCCTTATACCCCAGACACTATTCCGGTGGAATGAGGTGAATAACAGAAATATTGGGGAGAACAGAAGAATCACGCATACACAAGACGTGCATCCAACGAAGAGGAACCCCAGAAGAAAAAGGGGAAACGGACAGGCAGGAAGGCAAGGCGAAGGTTCATCACCAGAGAGATATGGATGGGTCAATGCAGCAATAATGAGTGATAACATACGCGATCATCTGTTGATTCTTCCAGGCGAAACGGAGCTTGCGGTCCGTTGCCTCATGTATTATAGACATCCAAGGGCAAGAGAACTTTGCACTTTGCTCCGCCTATGAAGAATATGAGGCGAGGCACGCCACTTCAGTCGTCCATAAGGACATAATGCATTGTGTCCACTGCGAAGTAAAGTCAGCCACGGCGACCGGGCGAAAGACATCGATATTACCCATCAATCACAGTGATTGTAAGGCCAATGCAACGTTGCTGTTTGAGGGGGAGGGGGAGTCGAGACGCTGTTCAAAGGGAGAAAGCAGGCCGACGACTACTTAGCTTCGAGGGCACTTATTGAATGGGGCGACTGGAGTGGTTATCAGCAGCAATATAAAGGTAGAACTCAGAATCACACACGGATACGAACGCGGAGGAGAAGGCAACCAAGGAATGTTCGATACAAAGAACCAGGCTAGATCTGGGGTACTAGGAGGGGCGCGGCGGCGGGGGAAGTGCGCACATCAACAAAGTGTCAGTTACTATAACGTACGGTTAGGGATGTGGCCAATGCTGGCCAATGCGATTATCATAACAGAGTGGTACTAGTAACGCACCATCAAATGGTGATTCTTCGAGACAGAGACGGCGTTTACGGTCCTACAGACCGCGGTACCTCGAGACGCTGCAGTCCCTTGATGCTTGTTAGGCACAAACCTAACAGTCAACCACGTCGCGGGCATGCGAGCAGACACCAACCAAAAGGACCAACCCACCTCCAAGTCGTCCAACAACGAAAACAAATTACAAGAACAACCGCTCTCCCGAAGTACGTACGCACACTCGAAGGCATATCATATAGCCCACCACGCAAACCTTGATCCACAACCTACAAAAAATCATACAAATGTCAGAAATGTCACAACATTGACATATTAGAAAATCACATACCTCCAGCTCGTTTGGACGGGATGTCCGTTTGGAAGCTCAGTTGAGTTGCCGGCTTGCTTCAAACCCTTTTTCATGATCTACGGTGGCTGTACGGTGCGCTTGATCCTCGGATGTAAGTAGAAGCCATCCTCAAAGAAATACTTGATGAGATGCATACAAGGGGAAGACGACGAATGCTAGGAGGGGGTAGCTGACCGTATGTTCAAGACAGACCTAACTCACTGAGAAGCGCGGGTGTGGCTGGCTGATTCGGTAGTTCTTGGCCTGGGGACAAGGGTGAATGGAGGTAATTCGCATCTTCTACAGACGGTATACAGACTCCAGCCGTCGTAGAAAAAATGCTAACACTGTAAGACTCACTGTAAGTCACGGAGGATACGAAAAGAGCAAGAGATCAAACAAAAATGAGATAACGGCCAGTCCAGGGACGGACGGCAATATTGCTACGTCATTATTGACGCGTTCCGGACCGATAATCATGCTGGAAGAAAGCAACCATCCTCCGTGAACCCTTCCGCGGAACCTTTGCAAGGTTTATCCGGAATTTCTGCGGGACTAAAAGCGTCTTGGTCTCTCGGGTCTAAAAGGATGGATGACTTAGCTTTGTTAGGGCTGCTAAGCCTAGGTCTATGGAGGTTATCTGAAAAAGCCTAAAATTTCAGGGAATAAGGGCGCCCGGTTGTTTTGGGGCCGACGGCGAGACAGGAAGGAACTTGGAGGTTTGTATAAGGAATCAGGTTGGCGTCCCACAACGGAAGTACGGAAACACGGAAGGAGTGCGCCAAGCCTTGTCGATGCGCCTCAGTCTACCACTGTACCAAAAGCCGTGTGCAAGTCGAAACATACCAGCTCTTTCGTTCGACGCACATCTCGTCACTTGAGTGGATGCTACGAGGACGTGGCATCCTGCCTCCGACCGAGTGGTAACTGAACTGATCGTTTCTCCGTCGGAGCCTGTATGTATGAGAGACGACAAGAATAGCTATTAGATGGAGTCTATTAGACGTGATAAAGTAACGTACTTGGTAAGCCGTGGACATACATACGTATCCAGTAGCTGGGACTCATCCGGTCGGTAGTCGGAAGTATTTGCTAAGGTGCTTCCTGTATCCATATGTCCAGAGGTTAGGTAGGTATTTTCCGATCGAGAAACGGAAACATGGTAAACCGCTCAGCGCCACAGATGAAAGGGACTTAGAAGCAACGAAACACTTACAGAGTACATAGCATAGAAACATATCAAAAAGACGTCAGAAGCAAACAACTACTTACACGGCATTGCATGAACCCCGCCATGATCGAGAGTCGTCTTATTTGTCTTTGGTTTTCTCTGATCTCTTTCGCCACAACCTGGGTGAAAGAGCACCTGGTTGACATGTCAGCACTGCTTTGATGGTTTGTTGATGGTGCCAGAGATCAAGGATTCTAAGACACAGCAAGACATACATCACTAACCACTGAGGCGTTAAGCTTCAAGGCCATCAAAATAAGGGTACGATACCCTGCATGTGGGGTTCTTACTTGTGATGTGAGCGCTCTATGTGTATGAACGTGAAGCTTCCATCTTCCATGCGGCTGAAACTATGCGAGCGTGGGTCAAGTTGACAACCACATCGTGTCTCCGTTGAAGATTCCAACCAGGCGTACTGTACGGATGGTTCGAGAGTTCGGTGTGATTGACTGGACCCTGGTACCGCTGTCGTTGATTTTGATGAATGGCGTAGTGACCATATGCTCGTTCGTGGATAGAAAGGATACATTTTCTGATGGACTTCAGCGAGGAACTCTTAAGGGTTAAGCTTAGTGACACGATTGATTGGAGGCGCGGTTTCTGCAGGGAGCCGTTACATGGAAAGCAATGAACTTGCTTGCTAAGATCATGTTTCACCTTCAGCGGTTAGGGGAAAGGGGCCTCCTGAATGGGAAGCATACGTTGGGTTGATGCATCGAGAGGTGGCTCGACACAAATGCTGATTCAGTCCAGAAAGAAGTACGAACACAAGATCCTGAGTTCCGTATTGATGTTGATACAACGCAAAACTATGAGGGTTGTCTTTGACAAATTTACGAAGGGGGTCTGGAGAATCGTTGGGGGGTTAATTTTCGTGATCGGTTCCAGAGGGAAAGTGATACTTACACAGGAGGGACAGCCGTCACTGGACCTAGATCAGAAAATATATGATTAGTGTGCGCTCGCATGTGGAATGATATGATAGCAGGTAAAGACGTACCAGGGTCGGTGGTAAGGGCGGGGAATGGGGTAGCAGTCGATTCGCACTAAAACGGTAGAATTTGAGAGGAGCGAATACGGTCGTTCTCAAAGAAAGGTGCTTACCGCGACTTCAACATCATCTTGAGACTTTCCAGCTGGGAAGCTAGCGGGCTTCACGAGGGCTGCGGGTGTGGGGATGACATCCGAGCAATCAATCAAGTCGGCTTCATTGTGCCCCACAAGGGAAAGCTTTTTCATGACTTGTGCGAAGCGGTTTTGAATCTTAGCCTGATTGTTCACCATGGACTGCCACTCGCAAGCAGTTCTGGAATCTGGAGATAACGACATTAGCGAGGGCAGTCGCGCACAAGAGTCTGACTATGGAATAAGTACCTCTAGCGAGCTGGAAGCAAACTTTTAGCAGCAAGGTATCTCTCAGATATTTCTGTTTGTAGCACTCACCAATTCATCAGACTGCAGCCTCATTTCACCGGCCAGCGGAGACATGGATTCGCCTTCGTTATCAGCGGTGCTATTCAAATTATTCAGCCGTGTTCAACTGCTGAAATGATGATGGGTTTACCCAGGGAAAGCAGTGCCCTTAAGCATGGTTTCGAGGAAGAATTGAGAGTCAAAGGTGGATGGCGTGGAATCGAAAGGTGTTCTATGGATTAACGAGAGGTGAGCAGAAAAATCTCTCCGTGTAATAGAGCATTACCCAGGAATCTGTGTGGCCCAGGGTTAGTCCAGAGGGAACAGCGGTGAGGAAGAAGCTCACAGTAGGATCAACAAGATCGGCAGCGGCAATGGTATGACTTCGCAATTGATGAGAGCTGGCTCGATTTGTGTGGAACTGAGTACATACGAGGCAAGGAGCCAGACGACTTCAACAGTAGTGAAGCCAGCATCGCCCATGCGAGCCAGAATCTTATCGACGCTATCTAAGCATGGATGAGAAACCGAGATGATGACAGTTTAGGGTTGAGAGATCATACCAAATGGCTCGGGAACCAAGCCATCGGGAGGGAGCGCAGTAGCGGTTGGGCGACCCATTAAGAAGGGAACACGAGGAGCACCTGCGCAATTACTAACGCCGATAGCACCAGCGAGCTGGATGCTAAACCAGAAACATATCAGAACAACGAGGGGGGTAAGAATGTAGCATCTGCGCCACATACAAATCACCGGGGGTAATATTGTGCCTAGCGAGGAAGGGCTTTTGCGCGCCGATGATCTCGTCAGTACCGAGGTTGGCGTGGAAGTTCGGCTCAATGTCATCGAAGACTATCATGGAACCATCCGCTCCTCCGCCACTAAGTAACAATGAACGTCAGCATTGAACACGGGGATAAGATCAAAGACGTAAATTACCCCAAAGTCGGCGAGAACGCAATGGCGTCGTGAAATGTCAGTCGCAGGGACTCATGGACCTGATAATGCAATCGGTTAGCATCAAGGGATCGGACAATATCCATGGTAATTCACTTCTTCACCACATTCGCCACCGTCGAACAAGTTTTTCTGTATATCGTCTATGATGGGGAATAAGACACAGCAAGCTTCATTAGCGGTGACTTGTCCGCCTGCGCATGTCGCGCGCTTTGCAGGGGCAGCTGTGCAGTGTCGTTAGACACGATGTGAGGATGAGAGGGTTGAATCGAGGTCTCACCAAAGGCTATGGCACCGAGGGCGAGGACAATCGAAGAGAGCTTGGAGAAAGCCATGAATGGTAAGACTGGGAGGTCTATGGGCTTTCCATGACAAAGGCTACCCTCTTATACGCGCAGAGGTAACGGTGCTATCCAATCGGCGACGAATTTGAGCTGTTGAACGAACCTCGAGTCCGAAAAGACATACAAAGCACTTTCCGAGCAGACGTGAGAGGGAAAACAGTTTATTTACGGCTTTATCCCATCGGCTTGGTTAGAAAAAAAAGCACAGGTGTGAATCCAAAATGCGCAGCGGGGGACAAACAAACTCACAGTAGATGTACTAGGATGTATATCCAACCCTTTCTGGAGATGGGAATTATACCACTATGGCAGGAGAGCTCACCAAAGGCCTTCAAGTGGCCCCAAAGGTACGGGTGCGATGTAAGCTATGTATATGAACGTTTGAACTTCCATGGAGTAGGGTAGTCGGAGCGGCCAGTTACCGTGGTCGCGTTCAGTACATATTCTCGAACTGGCATGTACACGCAGCAAATTTCTCTGGAGTTTAGATGGGAAAACCTCAGTGTTAGGATAACACCTTCGTATTGGAGCTGGGGGGAGCGTTGAAATGTAATGGACTCACTCTGATTGGATGGAAGACCCGGTCGTTGGAGACTCGAGGCATCAATACTTCAAGCCAAATCCATGTCTCCGGAATGCGTGGAAGATTATCAGAGTCATCCTGTAGCGGAAACATGCACAGGCAGACAGACAGAATTACTTCATTCAGGAACAAGGAATCGAATGAGGGACACGGATGGAGAGGGAGGCCTAAGAATGGACAATAAGCACAAGCCGAACTTGGATCAAAGATCCAGAGAATGCTTAGCTTGTGCACACGACGATGCCGGCATGCCGTACATCCTCCACGCTGATAACAGGATTGGAACGGACTGTCTAGCCATCGGGACCGAGTCACGGTTCCAAAGGTTTCGAGGGCTTGAGAAGTGCTTGCACGTCACACGTTTCTCGATGGGCTGGCAAATGGAATGAGTGACAAGCTAAGGATGTACATCGACTTAGACAACAGAGACGACAGTGTGGATCGACGCTTTCCGCGAAGGTACACGGTAACCCAACGAAGTGGATGCTTGTGTTCTGACGCTGAGGCACAGAGAAGTGATACTTCTTAGGCTTGCCGTCGGTTCCAGTGATCTGGGAGCCCTTCGCATTGACGATGACACTCCCTACCAGGAAGTTCGGGTAAATCCAAGACCGGGGTCGCGATCATGATGGCCTTGAAAAATACTCATGGTTGTCAGAGGATGTTACAGAGATGCAAGTTGATCCACTGAAATTCATAGCGATACAAGATGGCGAAGGTATAAATATATTCCTAAATAGATAAACCATATTGAGCCTGGCGTTGCGAAGAGAAGGACGACGGTATACCTCAGTAGATAAATTATGATCGTCGTCCGCTCAACATTCCTAGCAATCCAGATACTACGTTAGACGGAGCGTGCTGCTGCGCGTTTGAATTCAATGCCCCAGTATTGTGATGGGATTGATTTGGTGGAGGGGGTGGATGTTGCCCTTGCCATCCTTGACCATAGCTGGGGTATGATTGGTTGTAGTTTGGTTGTCCAGGTGGGTACGGCGGGCGTGGTGGTGGCGCATAAGCACCATAGAAACTCTGAGCGTAATTCGGGTTCGTGGCTTGCCAATTGGCGGGGGGTGCTGTGTTAGAGGAACTGGGTTTCGAGGATGCTTTGTGATGGCTTGATGAAGGACGAGATGAGGGCGGGCTTGATTTACTTGGTCGTGTAAGACGATTGGGCTTCGGGGCGTTTGCGGGAGGGGAGGTATCTTTGCTGGGACCGGCAACGGGTGGGGGTGTTTGAGCTATTCTCAAGGTCGCGTGGTGAGAGTATTATCATCACTGGAGGTAGCGATGCAGACCTTTGCGCTCCTCCTTCTGGCTCTTCTTCTCTTTCTTCTCCCGCTCTTTGCGCTCTTTACGCTCTTTTTCTTCCTTTTTCTCCCTCTCCTTCCGCTCTTTCTCTTCCTGTTTACTCTCCTTCCCATGTTTATCTGGAAGCGACGATTTTGGCTGTAGTTCCGGCATGGGTATCTTGCTCATGTGAATGGTAAGACTATTGGGGGGAGTGTACTTGTTCGAATTTGCCTTATCGTCGTCGTCCAGTTTGATACGTCTCGGTCCCTTATTTGCGGCCTTGATCGTATCATATAGAACATACTGATGGATCTCATCCTCGATGCCTAAGAAGCCGTTTAGTGAGAAGACCAGATTCTGTGGCGAACCGGTATCACTCACCAGCCTTATGCCGGACCCGCTTAGTTTGTTCCATCACTTGCACGACCTTGGGAACTTGTTCGGCACCAGCTGAACGGATGGTAATGAAAAGGATGGCATCATCCTGATTGGTGGTGATGAGCTTACGGAGCGTGGCAGCACAAGAGTGATATACGGACCTGCAGGAGCTGATGACAATATTCACCATAGTCCTCGATGGTACCCTCTTCTTCGACCGTCACCTCATTATATTCGCCTTTGATCGCCTGCATCTCTGCTATTCTATCCACTCCCGTCTTCGGGGCGGGTTTGGGTGGAGGAACAGGTGGGCCATCCGTGGCAGGCGGTGTACCTTCAGAAACTGTCCGTCGCACGCCAAACAACGAAGCTGACGGTGCATCGGAGTCTTTGGGCGTATGATATGCCTCGTTCGCATCGTGGAATGTCAGCAAAGCCGTGAGCATCACAATTTCAAGGCCCTTCCTATCGTCGATGTCAAACCTGCTGAGGGTGTCACTTTTTATCCTAACAAACGACAGACTCATATGTTACTCACCGATTGAGGTTGTAATCCAATATCTGTATCGTAGATGTTTTCAACCGTCCAGCTGGCTCCTTCGTCACCGCAACTAGGACTGGAGGATCTGGTTTCCTCAGAAGGTAGCATTCTTCCCGCTTCCACTCAAACTCGTGTCTGAGATGAACGATGAATTTGCCAATGGTCGGTGATCAAGAAGCATCACTCACTCTCCCCACTTAAAGTTCCATCTAAACGATAACGTGCCCGTATACTTCAATTCCACAATCTGTGTAGGATTGCAAAGTTCAAGCACCTTGGCTTTGCTCGTGCTTGCAGGTGCCGTGACCGTTATAAGGAGTGATTCAGACGAGGGATCTATGGAATGCGGTCACCTCGATGAAGTCAAGAGAAAGAAGTACGAAATATATTTACACACCATAAACTTCGACCTTGTAACCCGAATCCGGCACCCGCTGTTTCCGATAATGCATAACGCCCGCTGGGTCGACTAGATCGATTACATTTGGGTCATCTTTGTTGGGGGTTACCACTAAGGTGAACAAGTTCTTGTCCAAGCTCATGAATCGAGGGGATGATGGAAATGGTAGAGTGACAAGTGGTCTGTCCAGACCACTGTCGACGGAGGTATATAATGTACCTAGCACAGCCACGCTACTTATTGAAACTGCGGGGCGGTCGCGAAATGCCTTCCATTCACACTGCGGTTCTAAGGCCGAGATGAAACATGAGTCCAAGAAAACCATCCATCCTGTAGTACATGCGCTAATAGCAAGAATTATATAAATACCAAAGCAAAGCAGCTGAATCAAAAAATCAGAGTGGCGGTAGCGGTCGTCGACATTGAGGACAAATATTCTGAAGCACGCAAGGTAAGCACACGGAGAGCATGCGAAGAAAGAGTCTGATTACCTTGATGGCGAGCCACTGCGGATAGAAGCAGAGTCAATCAGAGGATATCATGGAAACGGGCAGCATCACACTCACTTTCTCCAGACACTCCGTATGCTACCCACGACGACATCAGCAGTCATGAAGTCACTGGAGTTGGCGAATCACTCACAAATAGATGATGGCACGGTGCAAGACTGTACGTCTTTCTCGCATTGGCCTGACCCCCGACAACCCTCTTCTGCATCGCACTCAAGAAGCCCGTAGTACGCGCCTTGACTTGAGATCGGCTCGATAAAAGGGAAGCAGATTCCCGCTCAAGCTTGTCTTCGGAATGCCTCCGCAGCGTAGGATCCACGAGGATAGCATCCATACAGATGGCACAATCACCCAGAGTTTGTTCGGGTGATTCTGTGTCGGGAAGAGGAAGGATTGGGTGGTAGTCGTAAACATTGGACTTCTTGAACTGTTGGTCTGGATCAAAAAATAATTTCGGACGCTCGAGGAGCACGAGACATACCCGCGACGGAAGGAAAAAGTCAGGGCCAAATCGTTCTTGAAGTAATAGGACGGCCACCTGTGCGAACATGAAGAGAGCAACGAACCACATCTTGGCTAAAGCGACGGCCATCAAAACGGGCAGCAGCGCGTGGATTAGGACACTCACGTCGCGGTCTAACTTCGAGTACATTCTTCGGACAAGCGAAGAAATCTGGGACGAGAAACAGTGAGTGTCAACACCAACACTAAATGAAAAAGGATCGTACACATCGCCAGATACAACCTGCAAGCCGTGGTCCCAATGAGATACGACGCACTCAACCCACTAGCTCGTCCCCTTATCGCAGAACGCGCGATTTGGGGCATCCAGATGGACGAATAGGTCAAAGCGACATAGACCACCCCCATAGTCGGCGACAGAATGACCCTAACCAATACAATCAAAAATAGGAATAACGCCAGCCCTGCGTATGCATGATTAGTACCGTAACATAGCTGTTCCGAGGCGATTATATACGCACAAACTTTGATTTGAGGGTCAGAAGTGATAAACTGCCAAAATAGACGAACTCCCGACACCTGATTCGCGGGTACTGGAGCAGCAGGTGTGGGGGTTGTCGTTGGAGTATTGTTAGCTGGGGGTTGGAGTGTCGGGGTAGGGGTCGCAGGCATGGCGTTTACCATGGGAGGTGGCGTGACGGTAGTAGCTGTTACATTGTCTTCAGGCAATTGAACTTGATAGACTAGAACAGCGAATTGCTTGAATCCAATAATCAGAGATTAGCGACGATTCGAACAACGAATAAACTTACGCCCTCGTGGACGAAGATCATACACGCCAGAAAGGCAGGTGCGACCAAGGACATCGACGCTCGACCCTCAAAAAGGATGGAAAAGGTTATGTGGCATGCGAAAGACAACGAGTCAAGCGTCGTTTGAATGAGCAGTGTCCACCTAGATACTTTGGAAATACCCGATGGAGTGCGACTGATTTCCATTTGCTTCATCAGAAGGATGAGCATGATGAGATAGGCGATCGCAGCAGTCCCAGCATCTAACGAGGGGTTAGTTTTCGAGAGAGTGAACAAGACTTCATCCATACGAACATGCAGTCACTTTGCGGAAGTGGTAGCGGTATCTAAGATGGGCGTGAAGGAGTGTCTGTGGCATCCAAAGGAGATACGAACCGAAGGCCTTCAGCACCAGCAGTATGGTACATGATGCCACAATCCTTGCTCAGGAACATGACGTCCAGTGCGATCTTAGGAGGAGTTACCGTCCATGCACCAGTAGGATTCTGAATTTCCTCTTCTAGCTCATTCATGAGTTGCTGGGGGACGGGGACCGGGGCTAACTGAGCTTGAAACGTGAACGAGCAGTTGGTCTTCGGCACATGGTCTAGAAACAATGAGTCGAGCACACACGACAGGACGGTAGTCAACACACCTGGATCGGGAGCGTCGGGGTCAACCACAATATTGCCGTCATCTATCAATTGCTGAAGTTTCTTGGTCCGTGCCAGTATTTCAGGCTCTACGATATCTACGGTGGCATTCATGTACGGTTCTGGGACAAGAGAGGGAAGAAGGCGGATATCAATCTGTCGTCTTCACATATTTGTGAGAAAAGCCAAGTTAAGACACTGTAGACACAACGCACCCGTTAGGTAGAGCGAACCCATAGAACGAGCCGTTGGGTATAAAATGAACAGCCTCGAATTCCATGTGCAACTGCTCTGCACTGTTTTCATCCGTAAACTCGACTCTGCCCTAGATCCACTGAGCTTCCAATTGGTACAAGGTAAGTGAACAGACATACATGAACAAGCGCGATATCTGGGTTGAGGGGGAAATTGGTTTCCGGGTGGATGGAAGGTTTCTCGCCGAGACTGAGCTTCACCTTGTCTGATGCCGTCCAATTCCAAGTCCCTGCCCTCTCCATTGCTTCAGTGGTGTTGAGATCGGTGACATACGCGACAGCCGATGATTTCCAGCGTACAACCTGGCTGGCCAAGCTGGGCATGGTGATATTATAGGCCGTTCCGTCGCCGTGTAGAAATCCAGTGATGTTGGGGTAGTAAGACGACCATATTGAGTTCTGTATCTCTCCTGGTCTCAAGAATGCTTCAACCAATGGTTGAACCGTAGAGTCGATACTGGGCTTCGAATAATAAGTACTCTAGCTGCCTACGAATGGAAAGACAACTCACCATCGTAAAGTTTGATTGCGTCCCATTTCTCCAAGCAGTAAAGTTGGAAAGTTGATACGACAAAGACGACAGGGCATCTTGGTACTGATGTCTAGCCAAAAACTCGTCGCCACTATGATTCGTGAGCATGAAGAGGAGAAAGCTGATGAAGAGGAACGAGGGAACGGAGCTCCTTTGGCGCGGTCGTCCAGTCAAGTTATTCGTGTCGTCATTTTGAGGTGTATCGTCCGCCGGCATACCTGTAGAATGCGCACAGCATCGACAACGTCAACAGAAGAGATGGTCTGTGCGCAACCTGCGCTGACAGGGGTATTCCGGGCATGTGACCGAGAGTTCTCACGGTCAGACCGGAGGCTCACGCGTCGGCACCGCACTCATCACTAGTCACTAGTCACTGCTCAGGCTCTGAATTTATTATCTAAATGAGTGGCTCCCGTCGGTGGACACATTTTCACTCTGCTCTCCAGCTAGCTTTGCAAAGGTCTGCTCACAAATGGACGTGCGTACACGACTTTATAATAATCGTCTAGCCCGATTCACTGATGTGCGCCTAGTTTCGAGGACTTTACGGAGTGCTTCCCTTTATACGTTGATGAAGAGAAGAATGGTTCCTCTGCCGTTTTCAACGCGATCTCTGGACATATGGAGTCTCAAATACACGTCAGGACTTCTAGAAGCTCATCTACGCGTCGTTTGTGCTAACCCCCTTGAGCAGGCAGACCTCGACGAACTCTTTGCAAAGTATGGCGTTCAAGAAAACATAGATATCCTGCACGCGATTATTAGCGAAGCGAAAGATCGAAAGCAGCGGGGCGAAATACGAAATGACGTGTGGAGGCAAGATCTTGAGCCACATAACGCTGTCAGTGCGCGTACCGTCCCCAGCCTCGACTCTGCAGTAAAAAGATTAGAGGAACTCCTAGCCGAGGTACGTCTTCCCTTGCTTTCTCTTCGCTCTAACTTGACGTGTGTGTACGTGCTCTAGGAAGAACAGGCTTGTATAGAACTTCAAGCAGAGTTACAACAGAATGCCGACTCAAAACAGCAGGAGAACGAACAAGCCGACGCGTTGCTCGATAAGATGCATCGAGTAAGCCCTCGTCCATCCTCACCGCTCGTTATTGACCCCATTTTTTGAGATAAATTCGGCATCTTCATCAATCCCCCTGGCAGATATCGAGAGTTGGGCTATTCAGAAGGCCGAGTCATTAAAGTCTACATGAGCTTCCCACTGTATGTCTCGACTCTCTCCCCAATACTCTCAAAGCGAACGATGGTTACTCCGGGCGTCTGACGTTCAATTCCTCGTTGGCTCAGTTGGTAGAGCGCCTCACTAGTAATGAGGAGGTCAGTCGTTCAAATCGGCTACGAGGAAGTCGGTTTCTCTTTTTGTCTTCTTCTATAGTTGACATTCTTGAATTTTTCGGGCATCCGGGACTGTCGCACGCGTTGCCTCGATAAACGTTCCATGTTTTCACTGCGAAGATTTACTTACCCAATACGCAAGGAGGGACAGCCATTACCTCCATGATGACAGGGATTTCGCAAAGTTTGTATCCTCGTTGGCTCAGTTGGTAGAGCGCCTCACTAGTACGCTATGAGGAGGTCAGTCGTTCAAATCGGCTACGAGGAAGCCATTTTGCCACGTTTTCGTTGGCCATATTTTATCACCAACCTCTATGGCCACCCACCCCATCGGTCCTGTCCTAGCTTTGGAGAAGTTTGACCCCGTCACTGATCCAGAAGAAGAAGTGAGTCTCCTCCAAGTCTCCTCTGCAGATTGATTGTGTCAACATCGAAAACTTGCTGATCTTTTTGGCGTTTTCTAGGTTTTCCTCCTATACACTAATCTCCAAAATGCTCGCTTGAATCTCGGTCGTGTTGATGATGACTCCCACTTCCGTGGACTCGGGCATGTAGATTCGAAAACCGATACACTGGAAATTCGGATTGAACTCGAAGCACCCACGAAGGTCGTCCCTGTCGCCCTCAATCCGTCCCCATCCTCCTCCGCATCCGTTGACACCAAAAGTGGGCGGAGATCCCACAAACGGCCCCATAATAACAAAACTCCACATCTCTCGAACACAACGCTTGAAGCTATCTTATGGCAAGACAAAACTGCCCTACGAAGCCGTAAAGGCGACACTGGGAGTGTTTTGTGGAAAGCAAGGTAAAATTTCAAATCCCCCCTTTTCTTTCATCCAGCCCCCGGACTGAACGAAAGCGATTCGGTCTAGTATCGACTTCTCGCGGGCAGTCCTTCGACAACTGCATTTCCCTCAAGATGATGATGCCCCGCTTCCTCTGTTGGATGCAGATCGTCTGAGGAGTGCTCATGTCCTCGAATTAGGGTAAGTCGTTCTCACCCTTCAGTGTTCATGTCAGCCATCCTCATTTCCCTGAACAGCGCAGGGACGGGTTTACTTTCTGTTCTATTTTCCCCCTACGTTGGAAAATACACAGCAACGGACATCGAGCCTATCATCCCCCTGATCCGCAAAAACATATCAACGAATATTGAAGCTCGTCGCACACCGTCTCAACCAGACGCACTATCCAACGTCCTTGCCCACACTCTCGATTGGGTCCAATTTCACTCTACCACCGCGAGCATCCGTCAGCAGTACCTATCCTCGATCTCACCAGAGCCAGTCGACCTACTTCTCATCGTGGATTGTATATACCATCCATCTTTGCTTTCGCCATTGCTCACCACGATCGATGCCGTAGCGGTGGCGGACAAAACAGCGGTATTGGTTGTGGTCGAACTTCGTGCAGAGGATGTGATAAGGGAATTCTTGACGCTTTGGGTGGCTATGGAGTCTTGGGAAATTAGGCATGTTGACGGGGTGCTGGACAATCCGTATGCTATCTGGTTAGGATGGAAACGTGGTTCATAGGTGTCACAGAATCGTTTGTTGATGAAAAACGTTGGGTTAGCTCCCCGAACGACGATGCTCGACGAGTACTGCAAAAAACAAGACTAGAATGTTTATCCCCCTTTCTTCCCATCCCATCCATCCGCGTTCATTGTCTGTGTCGACCTGCTCGCTCACCTCGCTGTCTAGACCCAATGTAGGAGCTCTCCGCTTGTTCTCTTTGGGTTCCACAACTCAACCGAATGGCCTGGACTCTCTAAAATATTCTCTGTTGGCGCGAAGATGAGCTCCGAGGTACGATAGCTCACTGTTAGTCTTTGTCTTGGGCGACAACTTCAACACAGAGGAACGATCGGTGTCGGATTTATTCGTCTTCAAGCCCCCATAGGAGGTGACTACAAATCTAGATCAATGTCGGAAGAATCCCAAAGACTTTCTTGGCTGCGATCGTCCATTATTGGTCGTGGCATGCAATGAACATGAACAATGCTTCGAGACATCGATCAATTGTCTCTGTCAACAAAGAGCCTTCGATTCTTACCCATCCTTCTCTGTCGGCTCATGGTGGCCAATATCGACTGAGGAACCGAGCCCTCCTCGCGTATAAAAAGGCGACCATTGGGAGGGTTGGTTGTTCAGGTTACTAGTCACCCAGTCACCTTTTGCATCTCTTTTCAGCGCAAACTCATCCTCATAATTATTAACATGGACGCTTTCACCACCACTAAATTCGAGGACGTTATGGCCGACAGTCCTGTTGATATGGAAGGCAGTGGCAGTGGAGGAGGAGCCTACTGCGTTGTTGCTTAAGCAATAGTTCTTTCGGTAAGTACACCTCTTCGGGAAATTACTCAGTACTCACCTACTATCTTTATCATTAAGCTCAATCATCACTACTTCTCCACTCGTTGGGGTCGTGCCTGCATCGTGCATCTATTTCTGTGACATGTTTGGAGGAAGAAAGCTATACTGTAAACTGTAAAGAACCAATGTAAATTCGAGGAATATGGTACCGATGTATTTATTTTGATTATCTGTCAGTGCTTTGAGGCCACCTCGTCGCTGGTAGGTACGTCACTTACTTCCTAGAAGCGTGCTGTCATTGGGAGAACCTTAGTTGTCGGGTAAACCCTAATCCCAAGGCGCTCGGATCTGGCCGAACGGCATCCCAAGTCGAAGTCGTCAACCGTATTTTGGACTTCAAATGCTCTGGCCCGCGACCATCAGACGATGTTCACTTCCCTTGTCGCGACTCTCGTCACCGTCTCGGACGTTCCGCTCAACACCTTTTCGCTCCCTTCCCCGTTTCCTCCAGAATGAAACTCGACCGACGCCGCTCCGAGTTAACCCTTCCCCGCCTGAAATACCTTCATTCCGCGAAACCGTCATCAAGGACTCGGAAATCCGCTCCTTCAGCGACTTCAATGTCAAGCCACGATGTAGAAACCAGATTATGGTGTGCAGTTATGCCTTGTGGCCACATCATTTTGGCTCATTCGATGGAGTGTAGTTTTTCTTGGGTATTTCATCGTTAGGATTCATACTGGCTGCAGCCAACACCGACGTCGAAACCGAATATTGGATAAAGCGTTTATCTACGGGCTGGACACTTGGACGATTGACCAATGCAGACCTGGTCAAGGCGCAATACCTTCAACTGGGCAAAGTGAGTGGATGCCGATACTGTGAAGGGGTCCTTACTCAACCCGCTCATAGGACCTACAAGAAGGGTTGGAGCGCATGAAAGAGGTTTACCAGGCCATACCTCTGCTTCTCCAAGTCTACGTCAGCAAAATACATGTCACCGTCGCACAGACTTACCTTGATAATAACGAGGGGAAGCGGATATGCTGGAAGATATGTCTTCTCAACGCCGCTATATACGCAGCGTGGAAGTTCAAACGTCTGCAACCTGGTATGAACCTTCGGTTCATGCATCACCCCCTCTCCGGTTTATCCTACACGCTTCTGACAAGTATGTTCAGGTGAGTATTCCTACACTTGTTGGAAGTATTCCCATCTCTGAGACTCTGTAATGCAGCCATCGGTCTCTACCTCACCTTGTCTTTAATTGTCTCGCTCTTGAGAGTTTCGGTGAGCTGAATCCATCTTCTCGTCAAATTGGTTGTTCATCTGAATTTTGTTATCGAAAGGTGCTGCTGCTGTCCATTATTTCAGCAAAGAGCAAAACAAACGGCAACCAGACCAACTGGAAGCATCACCTAAGTGGCATTTCTTAGCCTTCTACACATCTGGTGGGTCACTTGGTTGACGCCGTTTTCGAAGTCTTACCAACATTTGTTAGCTGGGCTGTTTGCTGGACTCGTTTCGCATATTGTATCCACCAAATTCCTCTATCCACGGATTGTCGCACAAGCTCTTGCACCGAAGGTCGGGATCCCACTAGCAACTTCAGTGTCAGCGACCGCCGCCGCAGGTATTCATCATTCCCTTTGGTCCTCACAGAATCGTTCACTAAACTCATTGCTAGCATCAACGGTAGCTAAAGCTCCTGTGAGGGAAATCCTACCTTCCCTTGGCGCATCAGGAGCTATCTACGCCTGCGTCACCGTGACTGCACTAGCTTTCCCCGAAACCGAGATCGCTTTGTTTATCCCACCAACATTCCCAATACCTATACAATGGGGCGTAGGAGGTATGCTGGCGATGGATATGCTTGGTGTCATCAGAGGATGGAGGTTCGTCTTTTCCTCCGAAATTCCTAACATGGGCTCATTTCCCCTCCCACCTTTTCCCTTTTCAGGTACCTTGACCATTGGGCACATCTCGGCGGCGCTGCTTTCGGTATATTTTACTATAACTACGGTCCTAAATTCTGGTCAGATCTTAGAGAGAACGTGGACGAAATGGACACGGCTTCGACATAATCTATAATCCATGAACCCCCTTCGCCAACCCGTATCTTATAATATCCTCACTCTGTGTTGTGTTTGGTCCTAGACACTGTAGCAATAGACCCACAAGTCCCCTGCTCCCCACATGCTCCCTCCAGTGCTCCGAACTCAGCAAACCGACCTGATCAGACCGTGGTTGATTAGCTTTTACTATTAGGCTCCATACTCCCCCACCCAAATTTCTACCGGCTCCCCTCCCGCGCCTTCACGCTTCCCTATCAACTCGAAGGATACACCATTCTCTTTCGCCATTTCCCAGAGAGAACGTTCCCCTTCATCGCGTTGTTTGTATCCAAGCAGAATGAGTGGCGGTTTTGGCGTTGCGCCCGATTCGAGATCGCGTGTGTTTAGGGTCGCAGAATCATCACGGTCCAAGCCCAGTTTCAGCAGGTTTAGTAGCGTCTTGATGAGTGAGGGGAACGACGCGGTGTTGTAGGTCACGTCAGCCATCCTGCAGTTCGTAAGATTATTCATTGTATGACCAAAGGCAGCACTCAGCGCTATTTCTGCGACTCACACGATCAGATCTAGCCTTCCAGCATCTGATATATCCTGGGGCAGATCTTCATCCCAGTCCAACGCCATGGAAAGGGGTGGTCTGCGTGCGAAGTAGGTTGACCGATTCAACTCGATGTTATGCTCGAGGAGAGGTAACGCGGATGCTACGATGTTCAGTTGCAGCGCATGGCGGACTGAAGAAGAGTTTGATCAGACAAAGAGTACGTACGAAGATCAGTTGAAACGATGTCTGCGATGTTTTCCTTCTCAGATAGAAGCGCAGCCCGAGCAGCTGAGAGGACTAGCGATACCATCCCCGTTCCGGTTCCTGAATAAATCTCAGATCTGGAGCTCGACACCATGGACAGACTTACCCAGTTCTACTATCCGTTTTGTCTTGGCGGAGAATAATATATCATAGAGTTGTGATAATTGAGGATTTAATGGTTCATTTGTCCTCAGAAAGCCGACGATCCAAGAACTGAGGCCGATTCCACTGTCCCATATTTTCTAAGCTTCCGGATGAGCGCGTACGACGAGATTTGGTGAAGGTTATGGGCTAACCTTGTCCAAATCAAAAGAAGTCTGTTCCAAAACCTTCAAGACGACAGTGGATGGTGTTAGTTCATGAGCATCGGCATCTACATTGCTCTCTGAGCCGATCCGCAGCTCGATCGTAAACGAGTATAATCTCTCGATGCGTTCTTGCTTGGAGCCGCCCGCTTTCGAGGTAGTTTTCCCACCGCTTTGTGAAGTGAACAAGATGGGCATGGAGAGAACAGGAAACGGCCGGCGGCCAAGTGAATCCAGAGATAATGATATTATCGAGGTACTCTGCATTACATTCCCCGTCGATGACCCGTCATTTTCAGAGCAGGTAAGGTGAAGTCGCCATCGCTGCCCTTCGCGAGCGCGTGGTGGAGGCGGGATTTTCAATTCTTTATATAGATTTGAGGGCATCCATTTTGTCAATTTCACGGGCTTGGGTTGAATAGAGAGCGAAGAATTTGGGGGGTGCTTAATGGAGGTGTTTTCTAGAGTCCATGCGTAGAAGATGTCGCATTCGACATCGTATAGCTCAGTGCGTAGGTCGTTAGCGATTTGAGGCGTCAGGACAACTGCCGCACCGGGAGGGACTTGAGATGGGGGAGGACGGAGGAAAGATATGTAGTAAAACATATGTCAGTGACCGCAGCCTTATCGTGTCTTCAATGATGCAATTAAGCTGTCAAAGAATGGAAACTTTGTTGGAATGCACTGACCATATGGGAGAGGTTGAGATGGAAGCAAGAAGTAAATGAAAATCGACCCATCTTTCCACATGCATCCATTTATCAGGGGCAAACCAGGAGCACCCCCTCAGGAGGAAGGAACTTGATTTTGATCCAGTCATTCACGTTCTTTCCATCTTACCACCATCCGTCTAGCTACACAAACACCTTACCACCTCTCATAACTCCGAATATACTCTAAGCTATGGCTCCCACCAAGCAGAGGGGTGAACCTCGCCGTGATGTCAATCGTCATGATGGTGGTGCGCAGCTCGTTCTCAGACTGATACGTATTGGGCACTGTCATCTGACTATCATGCTCTCGTAGACATAGACTCTAGCGAAGACGAAGCAACTCCTCAGTCCGGCTACAAAATGGCCCACGCTCAGAGGCCTCATCAACTGGCCATTAAGACCCCAAGACGCTACAGGCCCTCGCCGCCGCCGCCAACTCGAACTACAGCGATGAAAACAACGAGTGCTAGTCGTTCCGAGCGCATGCGTAGCGCGTCTACTTCAAAGCAAAAGGTTAAGATACGAAGCCGCCCCGGTGTAGTCGCACATCGAGAAATACGAAGATACCAAGCATCAACGGATCTCCTTATCCCAAAACTTCCTTTCCAGCGGCTAGTTCGGGAAATTGCCGCAGAATTCCAGGTTAGTCACCAAGATTCTGAGCCATGCACAATTACAGTCGTTGATTCAACCTTCCTAAGCCCGAATTCCGCTTCCAAAGTCATGCCCTCAAAGCCCTCCAAGAAGCCAGTGAGGCCTACCTGGTTTCCGCAATGAAAGCATCCAAATTGATTGCTCTGCATGCGAAGCGCGTAACGATCCGTCGAGAAGACCTGACGCTTGCTCTGGCCCTAAGAGATGGCAGGTATGTGGTGTCGTTCAGGCTATCTATCAGGCGAGTAACTTGGGGCTGACCAACTATCTCAGTTTTGAGCATCTTGCAATCTAATCACACTAGCTCCCCGAAAATCGGTTTTATTGGGTTTCACTCCCTAGTTGCAGCACGGAATAGGAATGGTCTTGCCAAGGAATACATCTGCAGGACCGGGGTATAACCACCATGGTCGACATTGAAAATTGCGACCACGACTAGATTGCCAACGAATGATAGAATAGTTTGTACAAAACGAGAATATTATATATATTATGTCCGATGATGTATGTAATGAAATAGTCCTCCAAATCCACCGCGCATTACTGGCCTTCACCACAATCCAACAAATAAACCAATCAAACTGGTAACGTAAACCCACGATGATCCAACAGCGGCACTAACAGGAGAACCATTCGATGCCCGAGTTCCGCCAGAAGCACTGACAGTCGCAGCGACAGCACCTATCGTGGCCGAAGGGACGGTTCCATCAGCGCCGTTTTGCGCTAAAGCAGTAGCCGAAAGGTTCGCAAAGCCAACGGAAGGAGGGTCGTATCGAAAGACTGAGTAGACGTTTTTCTACGTGAAGAAGAAACAAGATCAGCGCATGCCGCTTCAAGAGAAGGGAGAGAGGATGAGGTACATACCAGGAACGTATCGCCAACGATCCACGTCACCCTACTTGTCCTTCCTGTTTCAATGGCAAAGAAGGCACCAACACACTCCTGACCACCAGACAATCTTTGAAGCTCGAAGTCATCTGGGCTAATCGACCAACTCCTGCTTCCAAAGGAAAGAACGACATTGACATCGGTGACGCATGCTAATCGAAGGTCAGAGACGGCGCATAGGAGAAGAAGTTGATGAAGGACGAACGGTAGCTATAATAACCTTCCATCTGACCAGTCAACGCACGAGAGTTTGGGATCTGAGCAAAGAGACTCTCGACGGCATCGGTAGGTCCACCAACGAGAGTAGTACCCGTATCGATAGCAGCCAGTCCATTATTAGGGATGGTGGCTGCCCTGCCTTGAGCTGACAATGCTATAATCGTACGGAGTACATGATGAGGAAGACACGAGTAGACGAAAAGTAAACAACTCACAGGTGAGCGGAATTAGCCAGTAGGACTCCTGGCCTGATGGAATATCGACGTAATCAATGTCGCCCGTGTACAAGCTTGAATCGACGGTTCCCATTGAGAATGTTCCACCTGCTTCGAGTACATTGGCGGTCGAATCGTTGATGTACCTGAGAGACCCTCCTTGTAAGCAAAACATCAGAGGCAAGCGAGTGGAGCGACTAACCGAGTTAACTGAAATGCCATTAACGGCTGGTCCCAAGCACCACTGGAAACCAAGGTTTCCCAGAGTGGCGACGCACCAGAAGACGCGATTGTACTAAACCCAAGGCCGAGAAGTCCTGAGACCGGTTGAGTGAGGAGGCCTTGGGACACCTCGTCGCAGACACCTGCAGAGTGTACATTAACGCTGCTCCTGGCGGGCGATGTACCAAAATAATCTCACCGAATACTTGATTCGGAACGGAGAAACCCGCCATTTGGACAACATCCTGGCCCAACGAGCCTGCCGCCTGGCCGCTTCCATATTGAATGGAGAAGGAGGTAGAGAGGTTCGAAAACGAAGATGACTGCGTCGCGTCGAATGTAGGAACGTCACTGCAACCGACAACACAGTTCGAATCGGCTATCCACAGATCACTGGCATAACGAGTCTATCAGCTCTAGAATCCCAAAGACCGGGGGTTGAATGGACGCTTACGATGAACCTGTATCAAGTATGACGTCATAGGCCACTGGCGGGGTGCCTATCGCTAACGATCCGTAGTAGCTGTGTCCGGAAGTTAGAGAAATGGATTCTCGCAGTATTCGGAAGGGAAATAGTGCGTACCTAGTATCCGCGTTCTGGTTCGCGAGTCTGCAAGGGCGCGAGTTAACCCAAGGAAAGTAATAACGATGAGAAGAACGCCTAACGTACAGATTTGTCCCAGTCGCTCGCTTCGAGTTCGAGGAGCCGTACTTCGATTGCAGCCTTTGCTTATGAGTGCTCGCCCATGCTGGAAACTCGTCCGCGTTCCGCCAAGCGTAAGGCTGCCTCTTCATAGGAATATGTGGCGATTTGGCGTCTGCCAACGGCGATGTGGTAAAGGCGAGCATTAGCACCAAGGATACCAAGCTCGTCGGCATCTGAGTCGAAGAAAGCATTGCGATATGGAGTAGGAAAAAGACAACGAAGAAAATGGGTGTGAGATAGGTTGTGCGTGTGTGTGTGAGCGAGATAACGATGTGGAAGGAAACCAAGAAGAGTTTTCAAGGAAATCCTCGCCAGCGAGTGGAAATTTGGGTAGATTGTGGTGAGAGAGGAGGAAAGAAAGAGGAGAGTGGCTGACGATTTGGAGTCCCAGCTTTTATACCTAGTAATATGCCCAAAAGAATCAGAATAGACTTGGTTTTGGACACTGCGGAACGCGATCAAGACGCCAGCCGCGTTGCCGATATCCGGAAAACTCGACTCTTGAGCGAGTGGTCGCAGACACGCACTCTCCGAGTCGATCCTAGCCTAAGAGAGCGCTGTGGGTGCACAGTCGTTTGAACGAAAAACACACAGCTGTGTTGGAGCAGGCAAGTAGAGCGTCGTCATCTTCGAAAGAAGTCAGCAACCGCCATGGAAATGGCAGCAAATGGAGATGAAAGTAGGTGGATTCGGATAGGCATCATCGAGGTACTGCGCAAATGGCTACAATTTGACGCACTCCAAAAGACGCGGTACGGATGCATCGCCAAGAGATGGGCCCTGCGCAAGGAAAGGAGTTTAAGGAGCACAGGAGACAGCGATCACTCGGAAATTTGAAAAAATACACAAGCGAGGCGACGAAAGCGCAGCTCTTCCTTTACAAAATCTATTCTACACATGTTTATTCCTTTAAACCTTCCGATCATCCAAGGAGGACCCGAAGCTTCGAAAAGTCAGGTGTACCCAATCCAGTGGCCTGCAGTTCAAGTCAGCAACGATATCCCTAAGCGGGGCAAAAAATAGAATACGCACAGGATCCCAACCAGCGCGGGCGGCGAATCCTGTAAAAGGAAAGGATTGAGTATCGTCGATCAGCATCGTCAACACCCCCTACGCTGTACATACCATTAGTCGAGCAACCAGGGTTGCTTCCCGTAGTGATATCATTGAATCCAGTGGCACCAGTAGAGTAAATCAACGGGTTAAGCCATCCAAGAGATGACTTTCCGTTGGAAATACGAACATCGTTCAACAAGGCAACGATACCCGCGACAGTCTGAAGAGAAGCTTAGGTCGTGTGCCATATGAAAAGAAAAGGAGCTACGAACTGGAGCACTGGCGCTAGTTCCACCAACGGAGACGGTCCTTCCACCAACGATAACTTGGAATCGGTTGGCTTGGGCAGAAAGATCAGGGTAAGCACGTCCGGTCGTGCTAGAATGCCAGTCAACGTCGGCAAGCGCGCTAGCGAAACGAGAGAACTCACTTGAACAACCCAGCATTGGTGTTCCCAAGAGTCGCTAAATAACCCGCAACCGCGTCTTTCTGGAAGTCGGGCGTCGCAAACGTATCCGAGAACCCTCCACCACTAAAGTTGATGGTCGTCTCAGTGAGTCCAGTGGTCCCGCCTACGGCAGTGCCGAAGGGGCACGAAGCGGGGAAGGAAGGCTGGAAGCGAACGCGGTTGGTTCCGTCGTTGGTACGGCAATTGCCTGCTCCGACACTATAAGGACGATGTCAGAAGGTGAGACGGCGAACGGTGAATGAGTGGGGTGGAGAGAGGCCCACCCTGAGTCACCACTGGAGAACAAGAGTGTGGTTCCGCGGGCAGCAATCTGAGCGAAGAGGTCGCAAACGGTAAGCCTATAGTCTAACGGAATCTGTGGCAGATCAAGGTCAGATATCGGGTGAAGGTTCGAATGATCGATGTGCCTCACAGTTTGCTCGTTTTCGCCATAGGATGTGGAAATGACCTGAGGGATCGAGCTCTGAGAAAGGGCGAAGTTGGCCCAATCGAGATAAGGTTCATTGGTATTAGTCGTAGTGGTAGAATCAGGAATGAACGGTGGTCTCCCTGCGGTGCTGTAGTAGGTGATGGGAAGTGGATCGGCGATGCCGGCGATGTATTGGACATCAAGGTTGGCCTCAACACCGGGGTCACTCTGGGTATTTTGACCGCCATTCACAAGAACGACGTTCAGAGCGGGGCCGGCACCGTTGCCAGATGGGAATAGCCTCCTGGACGTCTGTCGATCCAGATATCGCAAAGAGGAAAGTGAGAAAGTGAGCGCTTGGGAATCCAAAGATTCAGACGCACCGCCAAATCAGCGTTATTTGCGAATTCTTCAAGGTAACCAGTGGCAGCAACACTGTGCCTGTTCGTATTAACGGGTTTAAAGGTACCGACGTTATAGAAAGTCTTCAAGCAAGCGGGTGTGACTTGTGTGGCACAGCTTGAGGGAGGCACAGCGTCGGGAGAAGCTGCAGCATCCGTGCTGAGATGCTCAAGCTCAGTCTCAGGATTGACAAACGATGTAGCCCGCATGGCTTTCATAGTTCCAAAGTAGGTTGTGGGCGACACAAGGTTGACGTGGGAGTGCAACTCCTTAGGCAAGGAGTAGGAAAGGGTGCGGACGACGTAGTCCTCAGATTGCGGGTGGTGGTAAACGTTGTATTTGGTACCGAGCATCTTCTCTGCGGTAGCAACGGGGATGCGTAGGGTGATCCAGTCGCCTCCACCGGAACGGTGGATAGCTTCAGCAGGATCGACGCCGTGATGCCTCAACCATTCTTCAACGGCCTCAGTGGCATCGGGGTGGGGGGCGGTAAGGGCATCTACTTCCTCCTTCGAGAGATGTTGACCATATCTTGATGGGAATACCAAATTAGCCTTTTCCTTCTGCTTTACGACACGATAACGATACGTACTTTTCATGTTTAGGGTCACTGATCTCGTAAAGCTGCTTGATGAGATCGTCCATCTTGTGGGGCTTCAAGCCGATGCGCATGTCCAGGAGGTGGGCCGGGGAGGGTACAGAGTGGAAGACCCATCCTTCGGGGATCTGCTCCCAAGCATGCTTGAGCGAGAAGTCGTCCCAGCGCTTGACATGAGGGGACGCCAAAGCAAATTGGGCGAGTGCGAGGATGAGTAGCTTGGACCAGTACATCGTTTACCGAGGTATAAGCCAAAGCCGTGAGGACCTTCAAAACGCGTCGAGTAGGTCCGAGCTTTATACCGCGGCACCAAAAGCATGGCTTCATCACGCACTATCTATCGGGATGTGCAAGCCTGTGCAAAGAAGTGACCTGAGCGGTGAGGACCATGGTTTAAGCTCCCAGTAGCATATGGAAGAGAAGTTCGTGGTACGCTGAGGCGATTGGATAAGCTCTCACACGACGGAACGCGCATGGACAAGCCTTTCGCGATTACTTGATTGAATCGTAGGAAAAGCATGCAAGCAGGAGATACGTCTATTTCAAGCGCACTATTGGACACGGTAAACGCAAGATCAGTTCGGCTTTCGCGTAAACGACATGGACCGTGAGGCTCACCATATGTAACAAAGACTTCGAAGTTCGCAGGCCCCACGACTTGTCCCAGCATGTATTGCGTTTGGATTGCGTATTATATTCATTTTGTTTTCGTTTGCTTCGGACTTTGAGGCTGGGGTCTTCCCTGAATCTTCCCTTCGATGATGGTGGTATGAGCGTAACAGTAGAATGGGGAAATGGAAATTGGTTGTATGGGTATGGTCAGTTCAAAAGTTAGGGGCTTCTCGGTTGACCACCATCATCAACGGCCTGAAACGCGTTTCTGCCACCGATAAATATTCAACGCGCTCAACCCAAGATGCTCTCCAGCTGTGCTCACCCTCTCCGACCTCTGACTTAGGTGCTGGCCGCCTTTGCGACTACAGGCTTCAAGTAAGTTAACCCAACGAAAGTACGAGAAAGCTCTAAAGCTAACTCTACAAAGATCCTAGATGGTATCCGTGACGAACAATGCCACAACCTTTCTTCTTTTTGTCGTGCTGCTCGTGGCAACAATGGCCTCAGCTCTACCAGTCCTGTATGTGTAACAATTCTTCGAACGGTCTACCCACACCAATTCTCACCCGAATTCCCATGCAATGTCCAGGACTCAAGAGGTCTTCGATGGGTACAACAACACCGTCGTGATCGTAGCCCACAAAGAGATTCAACCGTCCATCTGGGGCCCCAACATCAACATCCTCGGACGCGTCCTCAACGCCGCTTTGAATATGACCAACCACGGAAAGCCTGAGGAACAGCACCGTTTAGGCAGCTTGTTGTACCGAATCGGCAGTGACTTTCATCCTCTTGATGCCCCCGGCTTCTGGAAGAATTTCGGCCATGCCTTCAAGGTTTCGTTCTCAACCTTCTTTAGGAACGTCCCGGCGATGTCAGAGGCCGCTATCAAGTATCTAGGAGACCTGTAGCATACCCCTGGATAAATTGAACTGAGTTCGCTTTCCTACCCAAAAACCTCGGTCACGAAACTCAGAGTCATACGCGAAAGGTGCTCGAAATCATATGTATTACGAGGCATAGACCATGTGGCATACTAGTGAGTCATGAATACAGAAGGAAAATAAATTACAGTAAAGTACATGAAAGACCAAAGACAGTTATGAACGTTCACCCCGCAATCTACGAGCGAGGGCGAGATCCTTGGGTTGGATAGTGACACGCTTCGCGTGGATGGCAGCCAAGTTGGTGTCTTCGAACAATGAGACGAGGTAAGCCTCAGCAGCTTCCTGAAGGGCCATGACGGCTGATGATTGGAAGCGGAGGTCAGTCTACACGAGAGGGGTCAGTTGAGGGAGTCAGGAAGACTAGTAACGAAGGCAGAACGTACCTTGAAATCTTGGGCAATTTCACGAACAAGACGTTGGAAGGGGAGCTTGCGGATGAGAAGCTCAGTCGACTTCTGGTAGCGACGAATTTCACGGAGAGCGACAGTTCCTGGGCGGAAACGATGGGGCTTCTTGACACCACCAGCTGCACCAGCCTACATACGAGAAACTATTGAGAAACGAGTCATTGAGGCGAAAAGAACAAGTCCAACTTACTGCGGCAGTCTTGCGAGCAGCGGACTTGGCTGCCAATTGTTTACGAGGGGCTTTGCCTGCGAGGGGACTTAGACATTGAAGGAACGCGTCGAAAAACCAAAGTCCAACTCACCACCAGTGGACTTGCGAGCGGTTTGCTTGGTGCGGGCCATTGATGTGGTGCTGTCGAAGTCGAAAGTTGTGTAGGAGTGAAGTAGTGGTAGTGGGCGGAAGTGGAGGAATCGTTAAAGTCCAGAGCCCGAGCCCTTATATAGAGTCGCGTTGCGAGGCACGTGATACGCGGCGCGTCCACGATCAACGAAGCCAAAATCATGCACAGCCACACCGACGCGTTTGTTTATATAGAGCCCCTGGTCGGCCAACTTTCGTCCTTCCCCCAACTCGCCACTTGCGTCAACACCACCACCAAGCACACAACTTCTTTCTACACCCACCCTCTATATTCTTTTGAAACATGTCTGGGCGCGGAAAAGGCGGAAAGGTGAGGGACTTCAACATTTCTCAAGAGTTTTCACCTTCTAACTTGAGCTGTTTTGTAGGGACTCGGAAAGGGTGGAGCTAAGCGTCACCGCAAGATTCTTCGTGACAACATTCAGGGTATGTTTTATTTCTGTTCTTCGCCACTCGGAAGCTTATTTCGAGGGGACCTCTCAATCTCCAGGCATCACAAAGCCCGCTATTCGTCGTCTTGCCCGCCGTGGAGGTGTCAAGCGTATTTCTGGTCTTATCTACGAAGAGACTCGCGGTGTTCTCAAGATCTTCCTTGAAAACGTGAGTTTAATCTCTGGTTCTTTACTCACCCACCGTTTTACTCATTCTGGTGTCCCTTTCAGATCATTCGTGATTCGGTAACATATACCGAACACGCCAAGCGGAAGACGGTGACTGCCCTCGACGTCGTGTACGCCCTGAAACGATCAGGGCGCACGCTGTATGGCTTCGGTGCATAGTCTCTTTTTCCATTGCCTCCGCATCTTGTATCATTACTGTAATTTATTGATTCCATTGGCTGGGCTGCTTTCTCATTCCTGAGTTCTTCGAGTCAAAAACCCCGCAAGGCCACTACACGTGCCTAGTTCGCCAAAGCTAAGTCATTTGATTCGCCCTTTGCCTGTGAAGATCTCATTGCAGGTGCTGCGAAAATGATAAGAAGCCTCCGTCAATCCTCCGTCACCGACGTTACCCCTGTTCTCACATTTTGCCGGGCTTTATCCGCTTTGCTAAACTTTGAGCGGGGTGCCGTTCATTTTCACCGGGGTTTGGCTGAGTCTATTTAGTCTGTGAGGTAAGATTTTTTGATTCCCATTTGGCCCAGTTTCTGTTCATCCATGTCTAGTAGGAACGGTGCCGCGTCCATGTCCAGGCTGACGACTCCTATAGACATAGCGCTCCCCAACGAGACCCTCACCACCATCTTCGAACACCTCCCGCCGTCTTCCTTGGCGCGTCTTGCGTGTGTTTCCCAGCGATTCAGATCAGTCGCGGAGCGCCTCCTATACTCCTCGATCAATGTCGTCGATATCATTTCACCTTCTTCCCCAGTCCCCTACAAATCCTACCAATGCTGTCGATCCCTCCTGGAACGTCACGACCTCGTTGAAACGGTGAAAAAATTACAACTCAAGTGGCAAATGCTACCCAATCATCCATTCGATCTTTCCGCCCTCGAACCCATGTTTGTGCCGCTGCACCACGCCCTTCACCTGCTTACGCAGCTAGAGTCGTTGGAGCTATACCTGGGCCCAGCAAATCTACGGGAGCCGTCCTCGCTACCATCCGTTCACCCCATAGAACGGGTAATTGATGGTTGTCACTTCCCCCACCTTCGCCGGTGCTCGCTAGGCGCTGAGTGGGCTAAGGGTGTCCGACCATATGGCCAAATCCTCACCACTTTCCTCCTTTCCCTCCCTACCTTACGACACCTACGCCTATCCGATCATCATGGGGCCTTGCACCTTCCCCCCGAAGCTTTGCCTTCGTTATCTTCCTTCCGCGGATCACCCGACACTGCGGCTTATTTACTTCCCGGTCGTCCTGTCCATAGTTTGTCCCTTGTAGGACAAGACTCAGATGTGAACCGTACAAACCTTCCCAGGCTGACACAAACCCGTGTGCCTTTACGCACCCTCGACCTATCCGGCATGGCAGTTCGCCCCATGCTTCTGCAGAATATCGCGTCATTCATTCCATCCATCGAGACCCTTCGAGTAAGGCTTGCCTTACGGCACACCCTCCATTATGCAATGTCCGGAATTGTGAGTAACGCGAACTTAACGCGTTTCCAATCCTCCCTCTTCTTGTTGAAACCCAGTACCTGAATACCGCGTAATTTTCGGTCGCTCCCTAGCGATTGTTGACAGGGCTATCCTCCGTGCTGAACGTTTTCTCCAGCCTCATTCACCTAGATTTGTCGCCCACCATGGTCGATAGCCTTAGTCAGGACCATCGATCTGAGGAGTTCGCGCTTTGCGGGGAGTGGTCAAGGGCATGTCGCACGCTTCGCCATATTCGCTTTCCTTCCAAGAACGAATGGACTCTAAATTCGCAAGGACGCTGGGACCTTGTGGGAAGTCCAAACTCGCCGTAGTTACCACCCCATGGTAGGTCTTTTCCCCTCGTCCGCCCTCGTCCACCCTTCGTTCACAAACCAAACTCTGTTTCCACAAATCTAGTATACGTGCAAATAACCAAAGTGTATAGTAAAGGACATCGTCGAGTAGTCATATTAGGGAATGGACAACATAAAAAACAAACAGGGCAATATAGAGATCCACTATCGGGTACAGATGGTATAGAAAGGAACATAATGATAAAAAAGAATGAAAAAAGAAAATCCGATACGAGTCCATGAACCTGCCATTCTCTCAATCTCCAAGTTTTGCGGGTATAACTAGAGTTACAATGAGGAATCAAGAAATCGAGCGAGTATAGAGAGGCCCGGGAGGGGTAGAACAACAAAGTCCGGAGAACAGATTGGAAATTTACGACGTTTGCTCCGACTCGTCTATGAAAATATCCCGGTAATGCTTAAGGATGGTCTCAATAGCCTATTAGACCCGAAATTAGTGTCAGAGATGACATCAAAGCAGGGCACACTTGCCAAGTTTTGATAAATCGTGTCCGCCATGCTCCCGTCCATCTGACCATTCGCGCCATTCGGTGGGTGTAATTGCCCAAATAACGTCGGACCGAAGACGATCGCGAGGTTTTGTATGGTCATCGAGTTCTCATCGGCGTGTTCAGTGATCCTGAAGGGAAAGGCATCATGTCAGACTCGTCTGTAAAAGGCACGCTCTGTGGACGTACTCACTTATGCAGGTGGCCCAAGAAATACTTCAGGGTGGCGTAATTGGGATCCGGAAGCTCATTGACTCGTTCGTGAAGTCGTATATGTCGTAGTCGGTCATTATCAATTTCTGGGGTGCGGTCAGGTGAAGAAAAGCGATGCAGCAAGGGTGGGACGAACTAGCAGCATCGATGAACTTTTGATGTATGTGGAACGTGAGCAAAGGTTCAGGTAGTTCACGTAGCCACATCTTGAGGACGCTGGTCACATTGTTGATGTCACCAGACCACTCAGGAGCATCAAGGTCGACGGAGTCAAGGTCTAAAAAAGAAACATATGAGGTGAAGAGGAATATATTATCGGATCGAAACAAGCCCGACCTTTATCCAGCCGTTGCTTGAGGTTAAGCACTTTGCTTGAAGTGCCACTAAGCCGATAGATGCCCTGTGATCGGATGCCGTACTTTTCGATGGCTAAACAGCACTTTTCAACGACCGCTGGAACCTCCACATTATCTCGCTCCATCTGTTCAGCCAAGTCAACCCCAAAAGTAGGTCTCCCCTTATCGGTGACACCGTTGGATTGGCTCCCAGACCCAGATGAGAGACCTCTTTCCTGGAGTCGAGGTAGGGGAGGGAGCTGAAGGAAGTGAAATGTTGAGCTAAGCCGTCGCATGATGGAACGGCATCAACTTACGAAACCATCGTCAACTGGCCCCTCGCGTCGAAGAGTTCTTGGACCAGACCCATGCGCATAAGCATAATTATGCATATAGGTCTTGAAATCACCCCGATTATCGATCTTCTCTGTGGTGGCCTTGAGTCCCACTTTACGCGGAGTTAATCAGAAACGGATCTTCTGGGCCACGAGGAACAACTTACAAGCTTCGTCACTTGGAATCAACGTGGAACCATCAGCGAGGATGGTACTCTCAAAGAGGAATGCGTATCGGGTCAAGTGGTATTGCGTGCCTAGGTCGATTTCGTCAGCGCATTCTTTCAGCGCCTGTGTCCGATTAGCGAGGAGAGATCGCAATGAAGACGGAGGACGTACCCTTAATATTCGCGGCAGCTGGAAGTTGAAGTATTCCTGCCGCAAGGTCTGGGTCTCAGTCACAAACTTCCGATACGTATCTGAGGCGGTCGACATTCTTGTCCTAATGTCGTCTTCTTGACGTTGGATCTAATCCGCACACGGTGAGAAAAGAATAGAGCGTGTTTATCGTTCCGAAGCAAAACTCACATTTCCTGGGTTCCTACCCTTCAGTAGAAGGCCGCCCTTGGCGACTGCCTTGCCTATGGCCCGTTTGCCGACAGGACCACTGACTCTGGCCTGCACGGGATTGTCTTTGTACGACTCGCCTTCTTTTTGGAGCAAGACACGTTCCAGTTCTTCTGTGGTCATATCTAAACGGTTTTTACTCTTTTCTGTCGCCGCTTCAGACTCTTGCAGGGCTCGTTCATATCGCGAAGCGAGGTCCTTAGTCTATTACGCGTTTAGTCATAATTGGGGAACCGATATAAAAGATGACAAACCTGCTTCCTATTCTTCTCCACCTCCTTCACCAAGGTCGCCAATTCATCACTCATCTCATGCAGCCGTTGGGAGAATCGTATTCGGTTGTCAGCCATGGTTTCGTGTATCCGCATCGAATGGTGCCAAGCAGTAACGAAAGTACTATAAATGGTACTTCAGTAAAGAATACATCGACTCTGATTCGCCACACAAACCCAGCCTTTCCGTCATTCATAGAATAGGTATCTGATGACGTGCGTGCCAATTTCTGGAGGTTCTTCCCATATTCTTCTTCTATGACCGCACGCTTCTTGAAGAATACAGACGTTTCCTATTTAGCTATATGAGCATATTGACAGTTATTTCGAAATAACGTTCGGAGCTACCCTGCACGAGACGACACTCTGCTTGATACGGTCTAATAGCAGTGGTACACCGCACTGATAGAGCCTGTGTTAAACGCCAAGATGAGTTCAACAGTTACAACACTCACATCAAGATCGCAGAGTGCACGCAAGATACTCTCATCAAAGCCCGTGTCGACCAGCGTCACCGTTTCACTTGGACCGGCCGCTGGGTCACGATTATCACTCGCAATTGTCGAATTATCATGCCAACGAGAGGTAGACGACCTGGGCACAGATTCGCTACTTGAGCGGGGTTGCGGTGACGGCGATTTGGCCTGAGCCGTGGCAGGATCCAGGGATTCTGTAATGTGTGTCGCTGCCGGTTCGTAATGACTGGATAAGTTAGCTTCCACGGTGTCAAGCTGTTCGCCTCGAGTAGCGGAGAGCGGGCCCTCTTCCATTGAGGATTTGGCGGTAGAGACGGCCATGACTCTCGCGTTGGTGGAAATGAAGCTTGCCAGGGAGTCGGGCGTCTGGAATTCAGCTGTCCAAATCTCGGTGATGGTGACCAAGTGCGTGGGAAACGTCCAAACAGGAGTTGGGCGCTAGTACGTAATCAGGCGCCCGGCGGACTCACTTCCTGGTTCGCAGCATTGTCGCAGCAAGAACATTATTCTCCACACACTCTCTCCACAAGATCTAATCTTGGAGCACTCAGTATAAATCAGCTAAAAAGATCAAGTTTGAAAACGGCTCTTCCAGCTGTTCTCAAAATCGTAGACGCAGCGAAAATTCAGATATGTTGACCCAAAAGGCTTGCAAAAGGCAGTTTCACTCCACCTTTGCGATGGGATGGGGCAAGTGTGTGGAGGGGAGGTGGAGAAACTCTCCGAAATTGGGAATTTTGGTAACGAACGAACTTTTGTTTGCCGTCTAGGATTTTGCGAATAGCTGTCAAATGCTGACGAATTGCTGGCGGAATGATAAATAACTATGAAGTTGTCCAAAATGATGTCACTAAGCCTCTGAATTACACAATGAGCGCCACTGGTGTCGCTGAAGTGATTTGTTAGGAAGGAGTGTGAGTGGGCATACGCTTGAGAATGAGCGATAGCGGAAGAAACGCTCATCATGTATTGCACACTTATCCACACGGAGCTGGCGTGCCAGCACGCATCTTCCCGCACAATGCCCACGTCCAGAATGAAAGAAGGGTAACTGAGAGATCCCAGACTTATTGACACGTAATTAGACAAACATGGGGTCAGAAAGGACTTTACTACGTTCTGGAACATGCACGCCAAAAGAATCCCCACATCATGCCATGAGCTGCGAGAACACCAAAGAAGTGTTGCGTCTGGGGAAAGGCCCGAGTCCATGGTTCATCGTTCCAGGGTACCGGCGAGGGTGAGCACGTAGAAACAATAGAACTCAGTCCATTTGCGCACACGAGGTAACCGTAGCACAAACATGAAATCGAAGGTACGTAAATAAGCAAACAGGTGCGGGGATCAGGATCGAGGAAACAAAGTAAAATCGAACACAGTAACTAACGAAACCTCAGAATACCGGAAGGAAAAGTTTCGAAACGCTCACTGACATTCACTGGTGTGAATGAAGAAGCAAGGATACGAACACTCAAGTGGAATCAGGTGGGGGTACATTGCCGCTGGCGACGATTTTGTCGTAAACACATCGGTCGCAGACGACGTCCTCGTAGGCATTGACGAGGTATCGTGTGGGTTGGAGCCTATGATAGTTTAGTGACCAGATAGTGGGGGAGAAGAATGAATGGTAGCAACCTCGGGAGACAGGTCTCTGCGCAATCATGCTGCTCGAGATTGTGGCACCGGCTGACGGCGCAAGTGGATTGTGTACAGTCCATCTAATCATGAAAGGGTGAGGTTGAGAGATATAAGCGAGTAGAAACATTGAGGCGACGATACCTTCTGGCGACTAACAGTATAGCGGTGCCCGCACGCGCTCTGACCGAGAATATGGAGAGTGAAACACATTGTTTGTGTTCCCCTCTTCAGGCTTTCCTTGAAAAAAGTAGACTGAGGGTAAATGGGTGCACTGACCTGTTCCTTATGTACGCCATGGGCAAGGCGCACAACGACATCGATATGGGTACACAGGCTGGGTTAGAGTTCAAGTTCATCTCGAATAGGGTTCAACCATTGGGTGCACCCCCTCCTTCCCTCTACATGTGTGGTTCACAGTACGAACGGGCTTAAAGAAAACAAAGTTACAAGGTTTATCAGGGGTCGTTTCATTTAGTTGAAGCGGTAATCGGAAAAAGACCAATTTCATTTGCCACCTGAATCGTGCATATAACATTGCGAAAGGAACTTGGCTAACGCCAGCCGAACACATTGTAACTGATCGAAAGCTTTCTTCTCGTCGCCACCGAGGGATTTTATGAGGATAGCCATGTAATCCTGTGTTGAACCTTGTTGGGAACGAACAGTGATTTCGTTGAGCTTCGTCAGTAACGTGATAGCGCCTTGCACAGGGAGGACAGCGGAAATGTCTAGAACGGAAATTCAAGAATGGAGTCGGTGGAAGAACAAGGACCCACGAACCTCCTCGTGTGATGGATAGGGCATCTGTTAATAGAACCGGCCACCAGGACTTTGGTGCGACTTCCTCCTGGAACATGGACACAAGATCGTTCAAGGCTTCCCGCGAGGCAGCTTTCATTCTCAACTGTTGGAAGCGGGCGTACCGGACGGCAAATATTAGATGGTGCACGAACACGCGGGGGGCTTCGCTTTGAGCCACAGGCTGTATGGCGGAAGAAACATCTTCTGCGAGTTTTATGAAGGCTGATGGACCTAATGAAACAACGTTCGATTAGGTAGGAATCATCCGAAAGGGGGAAACGTACCACTTGTCCAAAATTCCTGGAGAACCCTGTCTGCGACATAACCAACACCGACCCAATCTTCGGCAGAAGTATAATAAGCCAGCGCCAGCCCGTATTGCTTTCGATCGACGAGAGATCTCGCAGCGACCTGGAAGCGAAAGATCAGTCACAATCCTATATACCAAGTAACCAGAGCTCACTCTGCATGCAGAACGCCGGACGTCTTCTCTGTGATGTTCCAAGCATGTTTCATTTATTTCTTTGAGCACTCCGACTACGTCCCCAGCCTGGCTGGTGGAGGCTAGAGTTTCCGAGTCGAGACGTAAAGGCACCCGGAGAAGGATTTCGTCAGCACGCGATCGGCCTACCTCTCCGCAGGAATACATGTAGTCAACAGTTAGCCTCCACAAGCTAGCATCGGCATGTAAACTATCAGCGTATGAGAGCACGTAGTAATCCCGGATCGAGACATCTGCGCTGAAGCTGAGGTAAACACGGAAGCATCTAAATGACGAGATGAAGAACTGAACTTACGATTCGTCCGGGTCTGCGTCGACAAGCGACAGGCCCTCCATAATGTCGGCCAAGTGAGCAGCAAGCCATGGGTCGAGCTGAGCAGCGTAATCCAGCGCTTGTTCCAGTTTATCCGAAAGAAGACTGATATGAATCATGTCCTCTAAGTTCGTCGGGTCAGGTGGCAACGCCTCGACAGCCTGCGCAACAATATACCTGGAATGGATACATGAGCCAGTATCCTTATTGGGGGAGACGCAAATCCTTACAGCAGGTCTTGCCGCCGCAAACGAGTATCCAAGAAGATCCCCCATGCAGCGCAGACTTCTTTCCAGTCAGCATCGAGATCTTCACAAACTCTCTGAACAACCGACTCTCTTCCCTCTAGAATGCCGACGATATCGCTCAACCTAGCCCACCAATTGTCAAAGTCATCGCTTCGCTCATCCTCGGGGACAAAATCCATTTCAATACGCAGTTCTTTGACCTTTTCCTTCCAGCGGTGGGAAGCATGGGCGAAGTCGCGCTCGGAACTGAATTGTTGAAGGAAGGGTTGTGTTTCGATGATGGGGATGAGCCGCCTCGACAGGGGATGAAGAGCTTCCGAGGGATGACGCGATAGGGCATCGAGGAAGAACACGGAGGCTTTGCGAAGGCCACGCAGTATAGCTCTAACAGATGCAATGAGGAGAGCTTAGTTAAGCGGAGTATATCAACGTACCGCGTTAGGTAAGGCCAGAACGCTTCGTCCTCCCAAGGGTTGTCAAGGGCACTCAGTTGGTCCCCATCTTCGGTCGAAGGCTCGATAAAGTGGATATTCAACCATTCCATCAACTCTTCACCTATCGGCACGTCCTCATATCCGGGCTCCGGGAGATATAGAACGACGAACAACGAGAAGCAAGTGTACAAGCTTCTATAATGACCGCTGCTGAATTGGAGAGGTTCAGCGCGAGGGAGGGGTTGCTGAAGGGGATGAGATGAACGAGGTTGTGGGACCAGAACCAGTAATTGTTCGCACCGAAGTATGTACCCAACATTCCTTAATAAAATTGACATAGTCAATGGCCAGTTTGCGCATGGCCACAAGCTTATCGTCCGGTTTCAGGCTGAACATCATCAAACAGAACTTAGCCGTGCGTCATTGTAAAGGATTGAGAAGGCACCGACAATTGATCTTCATTCACCTGCGCCTCTCTGACAAGCTTTTGGAAAGCGGTGAAGATGATCAGGGTATCCGTCGCAAACTAGAAAGAAGTTCCAGCGCAGTCGAGCACACAAAGCACGAGCAATTATCACTCACTAGGCGACGCTCTGACACAGGAACTGCTTGCCGACTGGCGAAGTATATCGGTTGGTCTCCAAGTGCACGTTGTTCGCTTTTGGGCGGATTCGAATCCTATAGCCAGCCGAGCCCTCAAGACGCGAAATTTGCGACTCAACAAGTCTCTTACCTTGCTGCTCACGAAAACACACAAAGAGTCATTGAGAGGTGACTGTGAGACCGACAACGTTTGGCCTGACTTCAGAAACTCATCAACGCAGCCAGCTTCAAACAAGGGAGGCGCAAGATTAAGGTCGTTTCCCCCCATCCGCGTCGTGGGTTTCGCCAAATATTGGGTACAACGGCGGTATTGTCGATGGAGTTATGGAAAAGGGTGGCTTGGGCGCCTGTGGGCGCTAACGCGAAGCAAAACGCGTTCAACTTCAAGTCACACGCTGGTCAGACGTCAAGCAGGCGTGCCTTTCAAGCTGAATAGAACAGATTACAGGTCATTCAAATGTATGTAGGCGAAGGGAGCTTCATAAGCCAATAGATTAACCGCATGGATCCTAAACATAATCATACAAGTACAAGTATAAATAGCAATGATGATGTACAATGAGAAAGAATCTATGCGCCGAAGCCGTATAGCGTTCTACCCGAACGCTTGAGGGCGTACACAACGTCCAATGCGGTGACAGTTTTCCGCTTGGCGTGCTCAGTGTAGGTGACAGAGTCACGAATGATCTAGGAAACACCAGGTAAGCCCATGAAGGGAATGAACAACAAGTCTACTCACGTTCTCGAGGAAAATCTTCAGAACACCACGGGTCTCTTCGTAGATAAGACCAGAAATACGCTTGACACCACCTCGGCGGGCAAGACGACGAATAGCGGGCTTGGTGATACCTATTTGCAGGTAAGTAAGGCCTCGCTGAGACTGAGAGCGAAGTACATACCCTGAATGTTGTCACGAAGAATCTTACGATGACGCTTAGCACCACCTTTGCCGAGACCCTACAAGTAAAGAAACGTTCAAGTCCGAAAGACAAGTCGAAACGACGAGTGAACTCACTTTTCCACCTTTTCCACGGCCAGACATGTTTGATAATAAATGGAAGGGGAGTTTAGAAAGTTGTGAGCGTGTTACGGTGGGTGGCTGATGGGAGTGGTGAGGAAAGAAGTCCGGGCCACAGGGCCTATTACTTATGGGTGTCGGTGTGGCTGTGTCACATTTCCTTGTTGATCAACAAGTGGCTGTCACGTGCGCGCTCGACGCGTTCATATTTATGAGCTCCGCCACCTGGCTCGACTCCCTCTAACTCTTACCGCCACCACAGCCATCACCACTTTGCGTCACAACTTTTTATCACCTACTATCATCAATGGCCCGCACCAAGCAAACCGCTCGCAAGTCCACTGGTGGTGAGTTGGATTTTGGTTTCTCGACGCGTTCCTTGTCTAAGTCCCCTCGCAGGCAAAGCCCCTCGCAAGCAATTGGCAGCCAAGTCCGCTGCTCGCAAGACTGCCGCAGTAAGTTTGACTAGTTCTTTTCGTCGCAATGACTCGTTTCTCAATAGTTTCTCGTAGGCTGGTGCAGCTGGTGGTGTCAAGAAGCCCCATCGTTTCCGCCCAGGAACTGTCGCTCTCCGTGAAATTCGTCGCTACCAGAAGTCGACTGAGCTTCTCATCCGCAAGCTCCCCTTCCAACGTCTTGTTCGTGAAATTGCCCAAGATTTCAAGGTATGTTCTTGCCTCCGATCATGACTCTTTCTGACTCCCTCAACTGACCCCTCTCGTGTAGACTGACCTCCGCTTCCAATCATCAGCCGTCATGGCTCTCCAGGAAGCTGCTGAGGCTTACCTTGTCTCCCTGTTCGAAGACACAAACTTGGCTGCCATCCACGCGAAGCGTGTCACTATCCAGCCCAAGGATCTCGCCCTCGCTCGTAGATTGCGTGGCGAACGTTCATAGATTGTCTTATTTCTTTTTGGGATATTTATTGTAATTCTATCGTGTACACTATCACACAGTCTCAATCGAGGTGCTCTTGCACATCTCCCTTGGTATATTCGTGTGGTGATCGTCGCGGTTTAGACCGTAGCCGAGCCGTGGTGGAGGTAAAGGTATGTGTCTAAGATATGAAAGGTGTCGTGGTAGATAGTCAGTCATCGCGTCCGTTGCTTCTTGATATCCCGTTCCACAGGTGGCGGCATTCGCGGCGGCACGGGAGCATGCGACGAGGCAGCAGGCATGTGCGCTTGCTCAAAGTCCTGCAGCCACTTGCCACCCTCAGCCCCACGAAACAACCAGACATGACTGCACAAAGTAAGTGGACCCACAAATCAGTTCCGAGTGATCGCGAATGAACGAAAGCTCGCCCACCTGTCCAACACTCTTTTCGGTTCTTCGTCAACAGGCAGGTCAGGTTGTGAGCGTTTTTTCATATTCACGTTTCCGCGAGGGGGCTGAAAACGCATCGTCGATGGAGGTGTGGAGTTCCCAATGTCAGCTTGAACAACGGAAGTTGACTCAGTCCGAGGTGGCGGAGTGGGAGGAAGAGACGGCGTTTGTGAGAGATCCCACCCGAGCTTGTGACATAGGTGGCTGACTACCACGTCTGCATCTCCAAGGAGAACGATCTGATCATTAAACTCTAAGGTCTGTGGTAAAACCAGGTGAAAAGCGAGTCTTACATCCGGATTAATATGTTTTATGGGCGTTTTGTTGATTAATATCTGTATAGCAGTGGGTTAACAAAGATTTTAGGAACCGTGACGACTGGAAGGAGGTACAAACTTGCGGAACCGAGTGGGGGAGGTGGTCTAATGACAAAATGAACATTGAGAGGGAGAGAAACGCAGTGAATACGCCTACAAAGGATGTCTGAAACTGGGGCGACTTTCAAAGAGGTTCCGATAACAAGAAGGAGGTCGACTTGGGATCTGTCTACCGCCAGGCAGTGATCAAAGTTGGAAGACAGCTTTTCCCCGAAAAATGTGATATCTGGCTGCATGAAGAAATCACGCATGTCAACTTGAAAACAAAAATCCCTTGTATCGAAAACATACCTTCATAATTCCAGCCGGGTATTGTGGAGAATCACTACAATCTTCATCTTCGCTATCCCATTGCCCGCGGCGCTTCTTCTTGCTGCGCGGCTTGGACTTACCTGGTTTCTGCGTTTTGGATTGTGAGTCCGCCGGGGGGTTACAGTTACACAGGCGGCAAAGAGGAACGCGGCGCTTCATAATGTCAGCCTCTATGGCTGAACCTTCTACGGTCGTACGACATTGGATGCATGTGGCCGAGGCGAAAGAGCCATGACACTGAAGAACATTCTTAACCCCGGCTAATGTTTCGAGGGTGTCGATATTCTGGGTATAATTCTAGGAGAGAGTCGGATTCAATATATCACCAAGGTGCAGTCTGTCGGACGTGAACTCACACGCAAAAGCTATACATAGATAGCGTTCTGAGCATTAGCGTAACCTATACTGAGAAACGATCGCGGCTCTGACCTGTCCATTGTCCTCCACGAGTTTAATAAACCGGTGGCACGGGGATGGTACAAAGTTAGAGGGGTAAATCTGACTGATCAGATGTCAGTATATGGATACCCAGGTTGAGGGACCTGGAAAAACCTAGCAAAGGAGCTACGGCACGTGAAGGGTGAGCAGTCAGCATGAGTCGTCCGCAAGGCAAGATTGTTCACTGACTAGAACACTGCCAGTGCCAGGCGTTAATAATAGTAGTTGGGACATCTAATGACCATACTCACCTGATGGGTTCTCGCGGAAGTAATGTATGTCGAACCTAAAGACCCTTCAGGATTTGATTCCTCAGAAGAGGGAAAAGATCATGCACATTTGCTGCGGATCGTCTAAGTCATAATCTCCGTTCTCCTTCAGGGAAGCATAAAGGCCATTGCGGGAGCGAAAGTCCGGTATCCCGCATGATACGCCTAAAAGCGTGGTTGAAAATATGTTTGTCAGTCGAGATAAGCATGACTTACTGATGCCAGCACCAGTAAGAAGGATTATCCTTCTGCTAGATTGGATAAGCTGAACAGCGTCTGCAACAGTGTTATACTGTGGCAACTTCTCGCGAAGTCTCAGTCTATGAATTTATGTAATGAAAGCTCGTCATGAGGGGGATTGGGACCTACTCTCGAGACATTGCAACTTTGAGGAAGTACATCATCGTTCTCTCAGGCATAATACGTAGCTCTGGACACTGAAGCATGGATCACATAACTATCCAAATTAATGATCATCCAATGCGACATACCAGGTCGATACCAAAAGCAGCAAGTAATTTCGGGATCGAGTGCTTGCGAAGAGTGACATATTCGCCCACCCATGCTGACATCCCTGTAATACCGTGTTATGAACAGGTCGCACTTGATGGGCATTCGAAAATTACCGTGCTCCTTCAAGTACCGCATCATTGCGCGGACCTCCTGGGCCGACCACGACTGCAAAGCTGCGGCGGTATTTATGTGCTTCGAGTGCTATCAGACACTGCAATCCATACCTTGGTCTCGAAACGTAAAAAGTGCTGAAACATCCAGTTCCATATCGTCTTCGTCAAGGATGATTTCGACTTCAGAGGACGCTTTACCATTAACATCCTCATGGTCGATGCTAGGTTCCCCTTGCTCTGTAGCCTTGGCTGAGTCTGGAAATGCGTTCATGAGGTCCTCAACGGTCTCCATGTCGATATCCACATCTTCGGAAGCGGCGAGAAATGCGCGTATCTGAGAAGTTAAACGATCGAAGCGACCCAAGTCCTCCGGCGAATGGTTGCTGGGGTTTGGAGGCTCGGAATTGGATCTAGACGGTATGGGAGTGGGTGCGACAGAGTCCTGCGAGCGCATGGCCGCCGTGTGTCAGCTACGGGTACCAAGGGGTTGGCTGGATGTTGACCAGCTTTTGGGTTACCACTAGGCGTAAGTGGAAGGTAGTGGTCGACCAACAGCCCAGATGACATAAGCCTCCTGAGCTGTGAACCGGCCAAGGAGCACGTGCGAGATGATCGTTCCGTTCGGGTCCCAGTGCCACTACAGTCTCAACTTGGATTCCAAGTTTAACTGACCGCCCGCCATCGCTGCTAGGTTCCATTTGCATCGCAAGCAAACATCCGGACTTTGCTTGGTGCAATATTTCCGGTCGACGTTTTCCCCCCTCCGTGGGCTTCGTTCGTGCAGGATTAACTATAATACTTCCTATTTCAATTTGTGCGGATGCCTAGGTGGGTGGACTTTCTAAAAACATGTACCAAGCACCCACGGAACGCTCAGTGTATTCAACGAAGCCAATCGCTTTAGATAACGTTAACTGCGTCCTTACTTTGTCTACTTGCCAACCTGGTATATAATGGTCGCCCACCCTGGTCACAAATAAGTAACCCCTCCTTCAAACCCTTCATCTGAACAACCACTCGCTCACATGGCACCATTTTACACCTTCAACACCAAGTCGACCAGCATCGACGTGTGTACCCTCTCTTCAGACGTGTTTCACTCGTACTCATTGTCCTTTTTAGTTTCCTTGGCCAGCTGAGATTTCCGGCCTCGAGCGTATCATGCTCTCGGCTCAGGGCGACCTCCAACGAGTAATGAGGTCAGTCTTGACTCTTGAGTTCTCTTGTTATCGGGATAACACGCCTGACTTCGTCTGCAGCGCCTTCTTTGCACGTCCCATCATCATCTCGACACTCTTCGCACACACATACACTCAATTGGCACCCGGGCTGCCGCCCTCCCCACTTTCGCTTCCGAACTCAATTGCTCTCGCTAGCGCGTCCCCTGATCATCCAATCACGCAGACACGTCAGGTCCAGCTCGTATGCGCTGACAAAGTCGTGTGCACCGCAACTTCAACCGTCCAAGTCACCTCCGAACGATGTGCTCGCTTCTTCTTGCAGGACAAATACCCGATTGGTCAAATGTTCCGCAAGCTCGAGAAACTTCCAACGTTTGAGCTCCTCGAAGTCGGGTTTGGCGCGCCAACCTCTCGGAAGGGTGAGAATCTGGGTGTGAGCCCTCACGGCGGTGAGCTGTGGCGTAGATACAAGCTCACGGTGCCAGAGTTCGAGTGCGAGATATTGGAAGTGTTCCCCAGTCGCAAGATGTTTACGCTTGGCGAAACTTGGCTTCTTGACGGTCCCTCTCGTCCCTCTCAGACTATGAAAGTAGACATGGACATGGAACAGTCGATGGATGATGCCAAGTGGCAGAGGGCCTTCTTGTTGTTCTTTGCCGTGGGTTTCTTCCTTTTGTTGGCTTGGGAAATTATGATGTTTTTGGGCGTCCGGTCGACTTGTTGAGGACGTGTTTATACCTCGCTTTCGTTATGCTTTGTGTGCGTCTTGTCATATTCTACTATACCCCCCTTGTGCTTAGACTCGTGACGCCAACGCTACTTTAGACAAGCCACCATAATTCATAGATTCGCAGACTTTTGGACGTCAGTTTCGGGCGCCTCAGTTGTAGGCATGAATCGGACCCGCGCTCAGCGCCTTTCTCTTCTTTACTTCTAGGTTCTCAACCTCTTTGATCAACGGTCCCCTTCCTCCATGAGGGGTCACCTCGTCAACGCATCTGTGAGATGACTATCCTGGCCGTGCTTTCCATCTGGTCTTGACGTGCTCAAACCCATCCCATCGGTCTTTCCGTCCTCTATCACGAGCAAGAACTCTCAAGAACTCTTACCCATGAGGGAAAAGTGTAATGGTGCCGCTATCATACAGCATACCGCATGCTTGTAGATGGTACCTGGATTCAGCCTCGTATTCTTTTCTGCTATTGACCATGTCCGTCATCGAATCAGATTTCAACTTAGCCTCTCAAGTGCCTGCCACTGGTCCTCCGATACGCTTCCCATTCGTCCTTTGTCGTATGGAACCTCATCATTCTCTTTTCTTCCTCGATTTGGCATTTCTTCTTCGTCTGTCGAGAGACGTTCGAGCTACTCTTCCTCCTTTAAACTCATCCTTCTCGTCTTCTCTCTTCATGTGGACTACCGAGAAGTAACCCTTTTAACTCCGGAGGTCTTCGACGAAGAGTACGAGTTGGCACCCCTTCATAGGTCTATTGACTTCGCCTCTCCTAATATGTCTCTCGTCATCGTGCCCGCAATCTGTCCCATATCTCGTATCATTATGATATAACAAGTCATTTTATCTCATCTCTCTCATTGTGCGCATGCCGGATATAATTATAGAGAACACGTTTATGATTAGATATGAAATAAGCGTAGCGTTCTCACCAGAAGAGGGAGTCTTCCTGTTTCCGATTATCCACGCGTCGGGGTCACCGGTATGAGCTCCCTTGCACGCCACGGGGTAATCAATGCTCAAAACAAGGCGAAATTTGGTTCTCCTTTCTAAAGGTGCACCGGTGAGCCCCTGAGTACTATAAAATTAACTTAAGCTTGCATTGCTTTTAGGTTCAGCTCACGAAGATCATACGTCCCTCACGTTGTGGGACAACCTTTGTTGACCGTTTTCGACATTCGAACTCGAGGATCAACCAATGCTTCCCATCTCTATACTATAACGCCTATCTATGGAAGCGCCACTGGACAGTGGGGACAAGCTAATAATAAAAGGCGCAGCATTTGACCAGCGTCGCACCCAACACAAGGGCTAATCAGGAGAAGCTCCTCTTTCCCCTGCTTTGGGCACCGGGGCCCACAGCGTGGCAGCGAACTTGCGTCAAAAACGTCCGGGAGCGAAATCCAGTGGGAATCGCGCGTTAGGGAAAACACCTCCCCGACCTCTTACCGACTAACCGCCTCTCCGCCTCTCCTTGCTGCGAGCTCCCCGAGCCAGACGCTGTACTTAAAACACTGCCTCCTTTGTAGGTGATGGGTTTGGTGGGTAAATGCACGTAGCAAACCAATAACCACTCAAGTAACCCTCGATGTCCAGCCCCCAATGAATTCAATCATATAAGATAAGATAAGAAGATAGCGATAACTGCGTCCTAGCTCTATCCTTCCCACCTTCCCATCTTCCCCACCACCTTTCTCACTACCTCTCCGCTGGGTTCCTTCACATGCCAGGCTGAAATGAAAGTGCGTCCACTAAAAAGTAGCTTTCAACAAAAGTGACTGAGAGCACTGACTACCTCTACCTTGGAACAGGTTCCCAATCCCCCTTATGACATGCTCAATTCGCTAGGCGAGTATATAATGGATGCTTCCTTGATCGTGAATAAGTATTCCCCCCGTTCGAACTTTCTCCCCAAGAACTGCTAACCCGCATGGCTCCATCCTATACTTTCAACACCAAATCAACTAGTGTTGATGTACGTATCGCCTCCAGAGCGCGTACCTCACCTCTGATATCGATTATTTCATGTAGTTCCCCTGGCCCGCTGAAATCTCGGGTCTCGAACGTATCATGCTCTCAGCTGAGGGCGATCTTCAGCGCGTAATGAGGTGAATTCTTGGCCTTTTCATAGTCGAGGACATATCTGACCACCTCTGTAGTGCCTTCTTTGCGCGTCCAATCACCATTTCTCGGCTCTTCGCACACACCTACACACAGCTAGCTCCGGGACTACCACCCTCTCCACTTGTTCTTCCGAATTCAATTGCCCTCGCTAGCGCGTCTCCTAGCTGTCCAATCACACAGACCCGCCAAGTGCAGCTCGTATGCGCCGACAAAGTCGTATGTACTGCGACCTCCACCGTCCGTATTACCTCCGAGCGATGTGCTCGGTATTTCTTGGAAGACAAATATCCTATCGGCCAAATGTACCGCAAGTTGGAGAAGCTGCCCACTTTCGAGCTCCTGCAGGTCGGTATTGGAGCGCCGTCCTCCCGGAAAGGAGAAGCCTTAGACAACTACGGCGGCCATGAGCTATGGCGCCGATATAAGCTCACTGTCCCTGAGTTTGAATGCGAGATATTGGAAGTGTTTCCCGATCGCAAGATGTTCTCGCTTGGAGAAACTTGGCTTCTCGATGGTCATCCCCAACCCGTGAAAGTGGGGATGGACAAGGGGCAGTCGTTGGACGATGCAAAGTGGAAGAAGGTTCTCATGATGCTCTGCTAGACTCCAAGTTTTTCCTCGAGGGTTTGGGTATGACAGTGACTCCCCTCGCAAAGCAAGCGAGGTCTTCGCTCCATTACCTAGTGTACTGATTACGATTATATGCGATAGATGTTTCCCCCTTCAACACCTTCTTTGCCGTTTGCTTCTTTCTTTGATGGAAATGAAAAAGATACAGTGGCACGACAAATGCACGAATCAGCGACACGATACCCACCTTACGATATGACGTTTGGTTCTAACCAAGTTCTAACGTTAGAACCGATTCTGTACCAAGCGCCTCCAGGGGTTCGGACCCTGCGCTGAGCGCTAAGCATCTGTCGCTTACTTCTTGGTTCTGATCCACGACCACCATGACGACCGAACTCGTTCCCATGATCCTGATTCCATCACCTCGCGTCCCCAACGAAATCTTGGACCGGATTGTTGTTCTTGCTCTCAATGATCAGCCAAAGACATATGACCCAGTCTTACCGCTCGACCCACTTGAACCAGTCAAATCACTGTCCTTGGCCTCTAAATCAGCTCGTGCGATCGTTTTGCGGAGGTTTCTCGAAAATACAACAATCTTGAAGGAGAAGTCATCTTTTTGGAAGCTACTTTGCTACTTGGATGCGACGGACAGCGGAGGGTTCAATTCTGTCAGGTGAGAAACGAGTATATGCGTTGCATCCGACTCAAGGCCTCAACTTTGCGGTTTCCCTGCCACTATATGCGCTAAAAATCGGACTCTACACGCTTCAGAACATTGAAGACAAACTCGAAGACTCTGTCTCGAACCTTCGCTTGGCTGGCGTCTTTCACACGTCTTCAGGCTCTTCAAATCGACTTGGCAACCGAAGGCTTGTCTACTCAAAACCAAATGCTGAGGTTATATTGTCACTATCTCTGGAACCCCGCGCCCACCAACTCGACTGGATCTACTTCTGCTGCTCAGCTTACTGCTTTGAAACTCACTTCTCTTGCTCGGATTGACCTCACTTTGCTCCGCCTATTGACGGCCACCTTTCCTGCTTTGATTCACCTACATTTGAGCTGCTCGGAACGAATTTGCTTTGATTGCTGCTGGAATTGCTGCGTCGACACTGCCGAATGCGTCATTCACTCCCCCATCCCAGACATGCTCCATGATGCGAACGAACTTGCCGTACGTCTTCAAGATCAGCGAACCATCCTCGATTTGCTATGTTCTAACACTCTCGGGCTGTGAATTAGATACAATTCTCCTTAGTCCTCAACGGATTAAAGAACCTAGAATGTCTCCACCTGGGTCTTTTCCTTACTCCAGAGACCTTCTTCTATCAACACGTTGAACATGCCGGCATGGAAGCGTACCAACCTGCGGATTGCGACACTTGCAAAGGAACTCCGCACGTGTTCAGCGGCGACTCAGACCTTACTGATGGACTAGAGCAAATGATATTGGAGCCCGGAGCTGAGATGGAAGCCGTGGTGCTTCAAGCGAGTTTAATCTTCGCCAAGAATATCAGGTCCCTCGCTAGAATCAGTTGGGCGGCATGGTTAGGGAAACATAGCGATGTAGAGTGGAGGGGAGAAGGGGAATCCGATCAGGCGACGAATATCCCAAATACGATCGTATGGATTCAAAGACAAGCCGGTCGGGTTAGGTTGAGGACTAAGCCATGGTGAATGGGTAGTTGATTGATGGATATGCTGTGTTTGGCTGTTCTTGCTGTTGCTTTGTGCTTGCTTTCTGTCGGACTCTATGGCTCATTAGCTATTAACAAGCATGGACTAGATTAGTATTGACAATGATGTCACGTAGCTCTGATAACAATGAGGTTGTGGCCCCCAGTGCCATTTTGGGCTATGGGGGGACAATGTGCCACTTCAGTGGCCCTGCGGTGGCCCTAGCGTGGTGTGGGCATTTAAAGAGCACGGACCACGTCGCGACGTTTCTTCATCTCGACTCTACACTTTCAGTAGTCGACATCTCGTAACGCCTCAAGGACACCTAGGGAAAGAACCATGTCAGACGGCACGACTTCCGACTTCGAGCAACTCCTTCGTTCTTTCGAGAATTTCCGCAAGAACAAACACAGATCTCGGGGTTCTCTTGCATCCTCTTACCAAAGTCGCGAGAGCTTAGGCAAACTCGATGTGGCTCAATTCCTCAAGAAGTTGATTTCGCCGAGGTACCTCAGTAAGAACGAAGCTGGTCGCGCCACTGTACTGGACAAGGGGACTGAAGATGAGATCAGTGAAGTGGCTTCGATCATATCCACAGGAAAATTCCCTACCGAAGGGAAGAAGTACCCGTTCACCTTCAAGTTGATGATTCACAAGTTATACGCGCTCGAGGATTGGGCACAGAAGGTCAAGAGTGTGCTTGACGTCTCACAGAGACAGTTTCGTCCACTATCCGAAAAGGGTGCCACGAAGACCGAAGGCACCGCAAGCCAAGACCACGGAGATCAGGATGATCAAGTCACCCGTCAAGTTGATGGCCGAAGGCCTTTCGTCACGCGAGCACGATGCCACTCGAGCATAGGATACGGAAGGCGCAAAGACCATCACGCGCCATTCTCGCCTACTAAGCCGACTTTCAGTGATCGAGCTTCTCCAATGAAGACGGACTTCGGTCATAAAGAACACGCCCGTGCGATCAAGAAACGATGTGTTGGTCGGCGCAAGTCTTTCGCTCTCGGTACAGATGCAAAGAACCAGATTCAAGGCACACTAGGCTCATGGGTCTACGACGCTGCCGTGTCTTCAAGAGAGACCCCAGACACTGTCTCGCGTCGCCGAGCCCTCGCCGAACGCGTCCCGGCCAAGCATTACGGAGAGTTGGAAGGTCCTGAGAAGATGCCGAGAGTTCACAAGAGGCGAGTCTCTTCCGCCACAGGAGAATGGAAAAGCTGGTCCGCAGCCAAGAATACCAACTGGGATGTGGAAGGCGGAGCACCTAACACCTAACACGACACGACGACAGCCTGGAGTTTTGATGTACGATTTTCCGATGCAACGTAAAGGAAGGGGCTGACAAGTGTTTGACCTGTATTACTTACGCCATTAGGATCCACCGCGTGCATGTTATTGCGTATCTTTCCGAGAAATTTGACATACTTTGTTTGAATCAAACTACCTGAGTGTAACCCGTGTCTTTGAGAATCGCCATATGAATGACTGGATGCTTTGGGATTCTCCAATCCAACCCTAGAGTATCGGATACCCAGTTCCATGAGGTCCTCATGGGAATTTTGTCCAGCTTGCAGGAGGTCTACAAAACAGGGACGGAATACCTCGATACAAACATACAGTCAGCTGACATCCAGGAACAGGTTCCTAACGAGCAAAGACGATGGTCCGTCCAATTCATTCGACTATGGTGCAATCCACCTAGTCACCGCAAAGTTGGAACAAGCGCGAAATTGGCCGGCGAAGCCGGCGTCAAAATTTTTGTCGATTTTCCGCGATTTTCTGAAGTTTGACGAGCTCGAATGGACAAGTTGTGTCGATTTTTCACAGTTCTGGGGGAAAACGAGGTGAACTTACCAAAAGGAGTGAGATAAGATAACACAGCTACCCCTAAGATAGGCCATCTTAGGGGGTAGATAAGCCTTATTAGGAAGGTACGCGAAATCCCGAACGGCCAGAATTTATAACTCCGTCAGTTTTGCTCTAAATAAAAATCGGTCTAGTAGATTTGAAGGGCTCATCAAAAGGAGTCGTTTGGCTAAAGGAATAGTTTTTCTGACCAAATTTGGAAGGTCTATAAGCGCTGTTCCAACTTGGCGGTGACTAGGTGGATTGCACCATAGACCGCCGCAAAGACCAATCTCTACAGCAATATGTCGAATCAGGCGACAAATACTGCCGACGCGTAATGTCGTATATGCGCTAGGCGCTACTTCCTAAAATGAAAGGCATTTAGCCCCAGGAGGATATGAAGAAACAATCATGGACGGAGCCTACGGACAAATCACCTCAAAAGCAACGAAGATCTGGGCGCCATACGATACGATATGATATAAAGGCTAACCTTATCATTTGTCCTCTCTTTAGACGGCTGCTTCTCGTCTCGAAGGGGTGACAGCGCCTGTCATGCTTTTGGGGACGAAGCTAAGACTGGCGATCTTGCCTCAACCTCAGCCTGAAGGCATTGTTGGAAGCATGCGAGTGTGAATCGAGGTAGTCCTCATAAAAGCCTACTACGAATTCCTCGGCTTTGAACCCAAACCGGTTATACAGAAGCTAGAGTGAAAACGTAAGTTTTTTGAGTTAGCAGAGCGCTGAGATTTTGCGAACCATGGCAGGATTGTTGGCCGAGACGTGGAGAGTAATATCTTTGTTCGGATTCAGTTGGATGAGACAGTGCAGCATGACCCTGATGCCAAATTTGAGTCAGTGGGGCGTGGACTTAGCAAGGCACGGAAGGAGTTACGTTGCGATCTGTGCACCTTCCCATCCAGCTTTGACTGCGAGGTACGTGATGTAGGTCTCTTGTGGGGAGCTTAGAATAGCCACCCCAACTACCAAGCCTTTATATGTCGCAACGACGGTGCACCGCTCGGGAGAGTAGTCAAGAGAGTCGCGAACTGCACAGGATTAGACATAAGCAGGTTGTCGACATGAGTCCGGAAGAGCTTACCGTTAATTCCGTCCCAAAATACTCTACGGAGGAGATCCTGAACCTGATCTATGTGAAATTCCTGCAAAGACATGTATACTATTGGAGCTACGGTTTCTTGAGGTTGTTCACGAGTTGCGCTAGTAGAAGGGGGGAAGGATGAGACCATGAAACCCATTGGACGAGCTAAAAGGCGTAATTACTGGAGAAATGAGTAGTGTGCTCTCACATCAGCCATCAAACGCATCCAGGGAGTGTGTGTCTCCCAATCAACAAGGAAGACGTGGCCTGATCGAGTGACTCCATTCCCGAGCAGCCGGCTGAGAAAAGAGCTCTCATAGGGGGTAGTGCGAATTTCCTGAAATGCCTGCAGGATAGTCGACACCTGGGGGTCGTGGTTCGAGTTTGTTTGCGGGGGAAGAGGGGAAACGATAGGACGTTCTCCAGGCCCCAATGGGCCTGCAAGGCTAGGGATGGGAAGACAGCTGATAGGCCTTTCCTTTGGACCAGTGAGAGACTTCCGGGAGATAAAGAGATTGAAGGACAAACACAAACAAGCTTCAGTTTTCGGGCAACAATGCCTTGTTCGAAAGCAGGTTCGTTTTGCTTAATGGTACCGTTCATAGCAAGCCAGTCCGACGTTTCGTGTTTCGTCATCGGACGTATTGCAGTTGGATCCTGTGCCATTGTCAACCGTTCCATCAAGGAACACCAGGATATTCACAGAATCAATTCACATCGTCATCTTGGCCAATATCTCGGGTCAGAGGCCCTTTGGGGGATGGCCTGGCACGAAAGTCTAGAAGTGAAAGTAATCAGTTGTTTGTCAATTACGGTTCAAAATGAAAAAGTTCAGACGGGTAGAAGCATCGCAGAGAGCATCCAATAGGAGAAATGTAATGAAAAATAGGAATAAAAACGGACCATTGTCACTAGCTTCATCGTCGTCGAGGCGTGAACGCTTAGTAGGCCGGCCACCAACAGCACCGCCAACCTAGGTCGTCCGGTATGCAATGAAGTGATATTTTTGTCCAGAGAGGTAATCTTACCCCGTAGGTATCAAGTTTGGAGCGAGTTCGTCGTCCAGCGTCCATATAAATGTGGGGCGCGAAGATGTATGTTTGAATGATCCTTGTCGGAATCTCGGAAGATGTAACTGACAGCGCTTATTGAGCGTCTATCAGACATGAAAAGTTCGCAGTGTTCAGTCCTGGACAGCGAGGAACAGACCTTCCCCTGCTCCGGAAGCTGCAGCTACACGCAATCCAGACCAGGGCAAAAACTCTCTCAGTTATACCCCCTTTCTGGTCGAGACGAGAACTCGGATGTACCCACGAACTCCAAGGACGGCGTCCGCTCAAGCCGGACAGTTTATGAGGCTTTGAGAGATCGGAAAACATAGTGGGGCTAGTAAACACCCCAAAAACATCACAGTTCGACGGTATGTCGACGGCGACTTGACTTGAACTGATTTGAAATGCACAAATGCATCCGACGCAGATACAACGATGTACTCAAGGGACGAGGCACACCAAAAGAAACTATCCAAGAAAAGAGAGACATGTAGTAGGATCCGTGAAAATGGAGGACAAGGGAGGTTCAAACGACAGAGTTACAACGTTCCACTTCGAGCGTCAAGGCTGGCTTATAGACGGGTGACAGCCTTCGAGTCCAATGGCATCCCTAAAGATGACGTTAGCAAGTAGCCTCGCAGCGACAAGGGTTACTCACCTGAAGGATCAATTCCGTTTGCAGCCAAGATACGATTCTGTCTGATCAACCTGGCTTGGTCGAAGCTTGTGACACGGTTTGAGCAACCTCAACGGTAGAGAATGCTGCATATAGGGTCAACTCACTTTACGCGTTCCCGCCGCATGATGTCCATGACTTCCTGAGTCCCCCTTTCATCCAGCCCAGACCTCGAGTCCCCATCACGGATGTTGGCTTCGATGTCGAAAGCTGAAGACGAAAGCCCTGCATTCGCTTGCTCTGAAAACGTGGCGAGGGGCGTATAGTTGTTGAGATGAGGAAACAATCCTCGAATCCGCTGTGGAACAAGTGGTACAACCACTGCGCGGTAACGATACGCCACTGTTTGCATGCCCAGCATGAGAGAGAAAGAGAAAGGAAGGGACGTAAGCGGTCAGTTTGGCCCTGGCGCCCGTTGCCTGGTAGACATGAAGCGATAAGTACTCACGTAATAGGAGGAGCACGGTGAAGGCGAACACTGATGCGTAGAAAAGCATTCTGAGTTGGAAGGTTAGACAACGAGAAATTGAGTTAGTATGAACGGCTGTAATTTAGTGGTGGACGTTGGTGAGGTGGATCGACTTGACGAAACTGCGTGCTACCCCGTGAGTGACATAGCCACAGACTAAGCGCCCCATTTCGTCATTGACGCTGAAGCCACTCATCCTGTGCAAACGATCACTTCTCGGATACAGCCATCCTCCTCCCACTCATCTCTCATTCCCTCCTCCTCGTACCTACCCCTCACCTAGCGTAAAATCGGAATAAACATGGCATTCTTTGAGAAACTTCAGGTGCGACTTCTCCTCGACCTGGAAATTGTGGTCAATGAACTCGCTGTGGAAACCTTAGAAAGAGTTCTGCCCGCCCCTCGACCCCGCGCTCGTTGCTGCCATCCTCGGCGACTTCTCGAATTCAAAGCCTACAGAGGCGCAAGAGCAAGAAATTCTCGATACTCTGCAAAGTCTAGCTGCTCAAGCTATCGTTGACGAATCCCCAGACGCGGACTTCAGCTTTGAACCACAAACGAGCGATGCCTCTGATGGCTTCGAATACTCAGACTCGAGCTCAGAATATACTGCTGCGCTGTCTGAAGGACAAAAGAGCTCCTCTCGCCGCATGACTATCTCTAGCGACACCTCATTTTCACCTACGGACACCTCGTCGTCTTCTGCGACGCCCCACGATTATGCCTTCACGACACCTATGGGCTTCTTACAGACAATCTTACCAGGCGTTTCCCCCAGTACTCTGAAGAAAGCTCTCCGCGTCGCTGGCATATCTGGTGAGCAGGACGCGGAGATCGACTTGTGGGACGTCATTGCAAATATCCTAACAAGCGAATACATCCGTGAAATGGAAGAAAGAGGCCTAGAGGGTCTTGAAGAGGCAGACGAAGCTCTGCACCCCCGCATCGATAATGACTGGACTGTCGTCGGATCAAATGGGAAAAGCACAAAGGCTAACGCGAAACCTCCCCCAAAACGCTCCAAATCCGCATCCACCAAGGTCTTCACTTTGGGTGATGTGCGCCAGCAGCACCGCATCAAGCGTGTAAATACTGGTACTGATATTATAATCCTTTTCTCCTTGTCATGCATCTCATAGCGTCTCTTAGCTGGTCCCCCTGCTCCATTTGACCCTTGGGCCAAAGTCAGCTCAGTCTGCAGCCATCTATCTTTGCTCATTCCATGCCGGGATCCTTCCTTTTTCGCCTCATACTTCCATTCACCTTCGTATGGAACCCCTTATGAAGCTCTTTGTACCGCTCTATCCTCGATAACTCCTCAAGCCCATGCTAAATCAGATGATAACATAGCGTTATCTCAAACATTGTTAGAGGTTTTACTCCCCGCTTATGACAACCTTGACTCTGAACAGCGTGATCGTCTCACTCATGACATCGAACTAGCTCTCCGAGCAACGAACGGAGCACCAGAACAGGCTTTGGATCTGGCCAGACTTCTCCGAGAATTGGACGATGACTATAATCGTGGCAATGGAGATCGTGGCATGGGTATCTACCATCTACCTAATGTTGCACCCTCTAGTCCACCAATATCCGCTAAACAGCCGACATTCCCCCCGCCGGTGCCTCCACCATTAACAACGCCGCCTTCCCCGACTCAAAAGAAGGTCGTGAAAAATCCCTCTGCCTGGCAAACCGTTCCCGTCCGTGCAACTCCTCAGCCACATCGTCTTGCCTTAAGCATCCCTGCTTACAGCGGCGCTAACGGTAAGGGGCGCACAGGGGTACGCAGGGGCCCTGGAAACGCTCACGGGAAAGGAGGCAAAGGAGATGTTGGCGAACTCTATACGGCTGCCAACCCTGCACGGCGCCAGTACATGCATAAAAGAGATGAACTATTAAGGCAAGCAGCGAAGATGTGGCAGAAGGGGAATGTTCGGACAAGAGGCGGAGAGGTTGCTCAATATTACGCTGACAGAGTAGGTTCTTTGACGCCTCGCTGTCTTGTTCGCACCTGTTTATGGGCCTTCTACTCCTTTCCAGGCAAGAGAATTCCAGGAACTTGCCAGAAAGGAGGCCTTGAATGCAGCTAGGGAGGACATCGAAGTCAAAAGGTAAGCGGTCTTGTTTCAGAAGCAGCGCTGGGTGCCTTATTCCGCTCCCTTGTCACAGACTATCCACCCCAAAACAAGATACCATTGATTTACATGGTACTACCATCGCCGAGGCCGTCATCATTGTGAAAGACACCCTCCAATGGTATGGGTCATCTACAGGTAAGTTACGTCACTTCGTAAAAAGAGCATCATCGATTAATGTTATATATTCACGTATCCCCGTGCTCTCCATATTCGCGATCATTTTTTTTCCTCCTCGTGTTCCGTTGGTCGGCCTCGCAAGCCAAACCCTTGCGTATTATAACTGGTCGCGGCAAGCATTCTGTAAACCAAGTCGGCGTTTTGAAACCCGCTATACGTAAAGAGCTTCAACATGAGGGCTGGGATGTCAGGGCTTGGGAGGGCGGCCTTGTCGTACATGGAAAGAAATGAACGACGCTGGAACTATTATCCCTGGTCCCCAGTGAACTTGGCAACCCTTCCCCCGAGTTTATTCCTCAGGTGATACGTTTCTGATGTAACTGGAAGTGGCATTTCGCTTCTGCTGTATATTTCCATGCCATCGTGTATTTGCTTCGCGTCTGTTTTCCTTTTTCCTTTGGAAACACGCTATCTGTTGTAATGTGACAGCATGTTGTAAAAACCTCAGTCGCCGGAATCTGTTTAATGTGCGCATGGCCTGGATCGCAGGGAGTACCCTAGGATTTCCTCCTGGACATTATCAGATCATGATAACGCTGGTAACTTTTTTCTCTCTCCAAGTCCTTGCGGCGCGTCCATCCTACTTCTTCCCTTCGCACTCGCAAGGGGTGGGTCAGAAGATGACATTGTCAGGCTAGGTTGACGTGGAGAAGGGCCGCCGAGGATGAAAAGTCTTTGTCAATCTGGTGATCAATCTGCTCCCGCTGAGCCTTAAAAATCTATGTTTACAATCATGCTACCCTGGTGCCTCTGCCTGAAATCATGGCACTTCAGGACTGTCCATTTGCGTCGACGGAGGAAGTTGATGGTTCGCGGTGGCACAGAATCAGAAACGCGTGAATTCGAGTAAACTTCGTGGGGTAATCCTAGGATAAATCCTCAACGCGAGTACGAATATTCTCAATTAATGTGCCCAACGCGTCTTCCAAAATGCGCATGGAACGAACCTGCAGGCTTGACAACCGATCGTGATTGCGAACCTGGCGTATGACTTCACAATACATTTATCCTTGATATAGTCCTGATTTTTGGGGCTAGGCATGGTGATTTCCTTGAAGAGCTGGGTAATTATATATCGAAGGAATGATTACTGCAGAACAAGGCGGGTGTCCTGGATACCTGATATGAACGGGCTGTTCTAATAATGAGCGCCGTGTCAGGGATTTTTTCGAGTAGCGTGATATCCCCCATTGCACAAGGCTAAGCTTGATGGAGAGAGAGCGGATCGACACCAGACGTTGCTCTATAGCAAGTGCGTAGTCCCTACACTTCGTCCTGTAAAACTGGTGAGCCGAAAAGTCACGTCTGACGACAGACGTGATGTTCAACTTCAAGGTGAAACTTACTAAAACGAGAAAAAGAACCTGAGATGGATATCCCGTTTCGTTTGTGGACGTCGTGATCGTCAAATCGAGGCGTTTGGTGAAGTCGCCGAAATTAGTCATCGGACCCCCGGATACTGCGATCAAAATATAGAAAAATACTCGTTCAGCTCCTTTACACGGGATTCAAGCTCCTTTACGAGTAATTTGGAGGGGGTATCAACGTAAAAATAAGAGGAAATACATGAGGGGATAGGGATAGTCTAAGGTCGCTTAATAGTCGTAGCGAAAGTAAAGGGAATTTGAAGGGACTGTATAGGATGCTATGGGCCTACGACGTATCCGTACTTCCAGAACACGCTTTCTCCGTTTTTCCAGGATGGTACCTCTCGGCCCACCATGTACCAACAAGCAAGGCACAAGAAGCCCATTCCATCGTGGTACTCAGAACATACTCATACGTCACAAATTTGAGGGTCAACCCATGACTGCCATAGTTGCTCGAGTCGAAGTAGTTGAAAGCCCGGACGAAGGGACTTAGAAGGCCGTAGAAACCTCTGACGACGAGAAGAGGCCAGATGAGGAGGAGGAGGATCAAGGTGGGATGAATGGAAGGTGGCTCGCATGCTGATGGAGCATCTGCGAGTTGTTCCGTAACAATTTCTTCATGTTTTGTCGTATGATCCTTGGGTCTCTGTGGAGTGATCGCCCCGCTCTGATGTCCACCGGCTTCTTCCTTGGCCTGGCGAATGGTGAGGCCGAGCACCAGCAGCAAGCCAAAGTTAATGACAAGAAAGACGGCTTGTCCAATCGTTCGCATGACGGCAGACGTCCTAACTCGATCGTCATCATTTGCGTTGTCCCCACTAACGATACTTCCGCCGGAGACAATGAGAGAATTGGCAACGGCCAGGAAGCAGTGAATTACCCCCATCCACTGTACTCCCCGATCTTTTGTATAGAACCTAAAGCCCTCAGCCGTCGCTTGCCACCAATTCAACTTTTTCTCCTGTTTCGGTTCTAACCATGACTGGCCGGAAATGAAATGCGTCTCGTGCCATGAGATGGTGAAACGATAGGCACAGAGAACCAAGGTGAAGTAGCCTTCGGCACCTAGGACGAAGTATGCGATGAGCAGGCCAACGTTTGCGTAGCCCACTATAGCAAAAGCCAAGCCGACCGATTGAGCCGCCAATCGAAAGAGGACGTGAATTGCGAGGTAGGTATATCGGGATCGAATGGATACTTCCTTCGTGATGTAGAGGACGATTATGTGACCAAGAACCAGAGAATACAGGATCAGGTAGAGAAGTGACAAGCTAGCGGCTGTATCCCAACGCATGACGGAGGTGTATCTTGCGTCAAAGGTGAGGATAGGGCCTTTAAGTATTGTCGTCGAAGGTAGGTTCCGCAGTAATACAGCACACCATATGTTACGTCTGATGCAAGACTGTAGCTGCGGATGAACACCGATGCAGGGCGCACCGATGAGAGATGTACTGTACGACGCTGGAGTTGGTTGCAGAGCGCCACATGTCTTGATGAGGTGCGCCAGACAAGATAAAAGCACCGCCTTCAGGCTACAAGCTGTTCAAGGTCATTCAAAGCGCGCACGACGGCATCGGAGTAACTGACCTCTCAATGCAGCAACATGGTGCTGCGGATGCTGAGCTTCGCTGATCCGCAAGGCACACAGAAGTGAGGAAGCCAGAGAAGACTTAGAATGCTTCCAAGGGGTGTCGAGAACCCAAGAACTACAATCAGGGTCAGAGGATACCTACAGCGTCGACGGCGCATCCTCGCTACGTTTGATACGCTAAGCTAAGCGACAAATCAGGACGCTTTAGTTGACTGCGCCATGAGGAAGCGCGGCCAAGCTTGCATGACGGAGGTGTGAGCTTGTCAGAGGCTCCACGGGAGAGGTCAGAATAAGCTTTTGAACTAGCGAATGAAAGTTGGGACGGTGGCAACCAAAAAGGTGAGATGTTAGGAGTAAGCTACATTTCTCCCCTAATTCTCCTAAGAGAAATGATACTGCGAGGTTTACTTCCCGGAAGGACGTCCGCAACAGCGGGTCGCCTGGTGTATCGAGAGGGTTGTACCTTGAACTAAGGGGTGATCCGTCAGATAGGGTATGGGGATGTGAGGTTAAATAGATACAAGCATTCCACACGGAGAACTGGGTTGCCCGTGAACGTAGATAATGCGGTTTCATGTTCCAAGGCAAAATAGGAAAATACAATAAACCCAGGGTGCTCCCTGAATCACCTCACTTGAAGTGGCGATTGTGACGAGCCGTTGACATACCTCACCGTCAGGTAGGTGGCGGCGAAGATAGGTAGGGGTAGCCCCTTCCTTGGCAGTGGTTGAATTGAACGATATCTCAATTGCTGGCGTGGTGTTTGGCATGCTTGAGAAAAAGCAACTGTCTCCTGGACGCGCGTGTGAAGCAGACGAACAACTTGTCTACCCGAAGTCCACGCCAGTACGTAAGAAAAGCCGCGCTTAACCCATGACCGAATCGCTTAAGGGGTTTGGGGCACTGCGTGCGGACTTCCTGAGGTTTGTGGCAGACGAACTGCAGCGCCCAGTAGAGGGTCTGTTGATCGGCATACTCGCTAAGAAGCCTGAGGGAACGACTCTGAGAACCTCCGTAGCGGTGAAAAGAAGTCGCCACGTACCACTATATAAGCAATCTGCGATCAGTTGTATTGCTGTTGACTAGGCCGTTGGGCTAAAGTATCCATCATGTGGCTCAGGTTATCGTTCGGAGGCTTTTCGTCCAAAGGACGTTTACGCGTTGGTACCCTATTACGGAATCCTATCTGTCATGTAGAATTTCTGTGTTATTCCATGAGCCTAGATATTAAATCAATCAAAATTCTTACGGGGTGAAACTGTGGATTCACTTATCGTTATGCGTGAGTGGGTGCTTTCTGGAGGCTATTAGTACACCTCGGTCGTCGCTTGAGGGAAGGTCAGCTGTACATGGGGATTGCGGGGGTCTCGAGCTAAGATCCATCAGGATGCTTTGTTCTGTGATGAAGTTGTATTCCCACCGTAGATGGGTAATTTGCGAGGCCACTAAGACCCTTCGACCTCACACAGAGAAAGCACCCGGGTCTGGCGACTTGGGAAAGCGAAGAGCGACGCGATCTTCCATTTCATCATTGGCCAAATAGACTAATCGCAAAGCCAGAGGACACCACCGGTGTCAATGTTCGAGCTCAACAACACCGAAACCAACCAAGTTTGGAGGTGTTAGTTTCCGCACGCCAAGACCCTCCGGACACCACGGCATTGACGAAATCGGGGGGATTAGATTGGAGTTGGCAGAGCAGAAGTGAAGTTAGGAGTTTGCACGAATTTAGATCATGCAAATCTAGTGCAAATTCGCTGGGGTTTGGGAAACTTTCTCGAGATATCCGGACTAGGATATACAGTGCACCATCTAATTAGACGCTCAAGGATCAGTGCAAGCAAACGAGGATGCATATGGGAGCACCAGGTACGTACTTGGAAAACATACGTTGCGTGTGGTACATCGTAACTGAAAAATGAGCATGTGGATGGAACCTTAATGTTGGTGCACGGGTAACAAGAGGAATAGAAACAACGCACCTTCAAGAACTTGGGATGGGAAAATGAGCTGAAAATATTGTCGAACGTGCTGGAAAGGAAGAGATGTTCCCTGGGGTATGAGAGAGATATGAGTGAGATATGAGTGACAGAACGGCGAGCCCGAGCCCTTTAGCACAGCGTGTATGTTCGAAGGCATGCACATGAGGTTTGGAAGGTCGAACATGAAAAGACGGAATTGGGAAGCAATGTAGCCATAAGGCGGCAGCCGGAAGTAAGGAGAAATGGGGCACGTTTCCAATGGCCGTTAAAGCCTTTCAAGTAGTGCCGCAACTAAGGCATCTCCTACATCTTCTTGTAAAAGTTCTTTAGTAGCCTCTTCCCGCTCCATCGTCCATTCGTATGCTTCGAGCAGTATGGTATCCGTCAAAGGTACAAAGTGGGCCGCCAAGACCTGTATTATGTTACAAACCCGCGAGATGGCGGCACGTGTAGAATCGTCGATGGTCTATACGGCAGATGGTAACCACATATCAACTCTCACAAAGCACTTTCGCGATAACCACAATCTGATTACTCACATCGTTCCGATTGGAATACACTGCCTCGGCATCAAACCCTTCTTCCCCAGCTTGCTCATTGACCTTGACGTGTTTGCTGACCCAAATATAACCGTTTAAGCCCAGTATCAAATCGACATCACAAGGGAGCGTGATGAAATGCGACTTGAGCCGCCTGACCAGTATTGGGGGGATAACGACCAGTTGTCCGTTCCGCAACTGAGAAAAGGAAGCCGGCGGTATTGGTTAGACACATTACATGGTTTCCAGTCAGACAGGACTGGGGGGCTGACATACCTTGCCGTACTTCAGAGATCTGGTATGCAGGGACATGGCCCCATCGGAAAAAAAGGCCTGGACTTCTGCAACTAGCAAATCACCCTCTTCGAAGAAGTTTCGCATCTGTAGCTCGTCGCTTTCCAGTTTTCGCCGCTACCAGCCGGGTCAGCATAGATAGCATATAAGCAGGTTGACGAAGGGGAGAAGAAGCGTACTTGGACGCCACCGGGTAGATTGACGGAGGAAAGCATCAACACGGCATCCTGACGTGAGTTTGCGTCGACTTTCCAGCGGCGTGGTTGAACCTGAGGTAGGAGACTACAGAGTTAGTTGTCCCTTGTTGTAGCAGACCCACATTATGATTTGGGCGTGTACCTCTGTGATGCGGCCAACAACAAGATCCCCCACCTCTGGATTATACCTGAGAACTGATGTAAGTAAATATAGTGGAGGTGGGTAAGAAGAAGGAGGGTCCCATGGGTTCAGGCCGCTCTCTTCTACCTCCAGCCAACTCACCTAGTGCGGATGGCTCGAACGGTGATGAGTTTGTTCACCCGCTCGATAGTTCCTGCAACGGCGGCAACGACCTGTTCTTCGTGGACATATGTGCCATGACCTCTTTTCAACTCGGAATTAGCGAGGGGCTTGACTTTGATCTTTGATAAAGCAAGTGTTACCTCATGAAGGCCTGCGATGATGTGAGGTATTCGCCGGGTAGTGTCAGTCGCGAACTTCCAAGACTTGGATCGTCATCGTCATCCCAATCGACGTCCATATCCTCTTCATGGCGATGCCTCGTAGTGTCAGAGTCCACATACGAGTCTTGAGGTGCCGCGAAGGAGGCGAAAGTGATCATAGTGGTTTTGAGACAAAGTTGCAACTTGGGGTTATTGACGAGCGTTCGGCTTGACGCCCCTGAGGTTAGGGTTAAAACTGATCGCCTTGGTCATGTCAAGGAACTCTGCTTGAACGGATATAAGGTGTGAACACAGAGAATCTTCAGGACTGATGGATCTTGTGCGGCCATTGCGTATGTTTTCTTTGCGCGAAGATGCTCATACGAATGGACATGGACTTGACATAAAAATGACCTCGTCATCAAATTGCTCGATCGAGCCGTCCTCGTGTCCCAGCACACATTCTGCGAGGACAGGGTATGCGAAGAAGGCGCGAAACACGTGTGCCGAAGTCCAAGGCATCTGAGATCTAACATATGGGTGCGATCGCATGCTGGCTTGAGGTCTGGTCACGTCCTTCATATGGGCACCTCGACGAGGCGGGGCTTTGGGAAACACAGGTAAGATTTTTCATAAATACACAATGAGAACACGAGCCCTTTTAACCCCTGGACAAAACCAACGGGATGAGTTGGTATCTTCTAGTAAGCCATTAATCATTAGTCGTGAGGGGGAGGACGACGAAAGGAGAGCTATGCTACAGGGATATTGCGAAGGGATGGTATGAACAAGAAGAGGCAAAAGATCAAAACAAGAAACAAGAACAAGACGGGAGCGAGGCGAGGCGGACTCTAGATTTTTTGCGAGGTGAAAGCAAAGCACTGCGGGGTGTTCTCTTATTTAGTTGGCGCGGTAAGAGAGAAGCGAGATCGAAACGTACGTTTGAGGGTATCTTACTTGTAAGCGAGGAAATAAGCGGAGAGGGCGGGTAGATCATTCGAGCCTGCGTCAGAGTAGCCCTGGCGTCTGGACCCGTTGAACTTGAGGACGACTACAGTGCCACACCAGGCTTTGGGGGCGGCGCCAGAGGTGATATGATAGATGGCGCGATTGAGAGGGGCGGTCTTTGCGAGAGCGCCGGGGGAATACCAGAGATGAAGAGGAAAACGAAGGGGCTCGCCGTTCAGGCCCTGGGTGAGAACGATACCCTCCGCCTGGCCGTCTGGGAAATGGCTCTGGACGAGGGGAATGGGGCACATGCCTTGAGAAGGCTTGTGCGGGGGACGGCAGCTGACCGTGATGATTCTAGGACGCTCTGAGGGACGATGGGCCTGAGTCACTCTGGGATCCAAATAGCAGAAATTGGCTAGCTACCTTCTTCTGGAGAAAAGAGAATGGCCGACACGGTGATGTATTGGGGTTCAGCAGGGGGTGGCGTGGCGATCATGTTGACGCTGTAATGGTTATTGCTGGAGCGGTTGAGGGGCTGGGTCGTGGCAGCAACACACTCCCCTCGATGGCGAGGCCAATCCTGATTGACACATGAGAAGGGGGTACGAGGAGGAGGGGGTAATGTGAAAAGGTGCGCACACTTGCTAAGTGATCTTCGCAACAATACCAGGCTTTCTGACAGCGGCTGCACCACAAGGATGTCGGCCTGCAGCAGAGCGTGCAAGGATGGTTGATCACGGATGGTGTATTCATGGCAAAGGACGTCGAATGCGAAGGGCTCTGAGCAAGTTGGGGGAAGTGAAGGTGATTGTGGTGGGCTGAGAGCGACGAATTTATATGTCCGTAAAGTTAGCGCCAATCGGTCCGTTGCAAAAAATGTTCAAATAACGTTGGGATATTTCAGGAAGAATGTGAAAAAAAATCGGGATCTAATGACGGTCTGCTTGATTTACATAGACTTTCACACAACAAAGGGTGATTTCGACTGGGGAAATGAGAATCGTTTTCTTTACATACTAAAGCAGGGATTCACTTACCGTATCCATGGCCGTGGAACTTTTTTTTCAGACTTATATTTTCCAGATCTGCCACAGGACCCCGGAACTTACAACGGCGACCTTTTCGTGACTTGTCTTACGCCGACGTCACGTCACTCGTCACAGACCCTTTTACCCTCAGCTTCAACAACCAGCAATTATGTCGGACGATGAGATGAACATTGACGAAGGCAAGTAGCCCGTTCTCCTCGTTGTACTTCGCAAAGCAGACGCGAACACAATCATACTTCATCCAGTGGCCGCAGGGGGGGCTGTCAGAAGAAGAGGCAGAGGATTTCAGAAAACAGGTGTGTCGCGTAATAGTGTGTTTGTCTTCGCGACCTGCTAAAACATTAATTTTTTTTCCAAGGCGAGGCAGAAGGCACCGTTACCACAGAGGCAACCTACGATCGCGTAGAACCTTCAAACACCGGCCAGGAATCCAGGGCAGCACGTTGTACGCAGTTCTGTTTCGCTTGTGTCCACCGCCTCATTTTGCTTGCTTGTCAGCCGTCGAGGGATGGATTGTCCTCGTTACGAACGTACATGAGGAGGCGACAGACGAGGATGTGTCAGACAAGTTTGCAGAGTTTGGCGAAATCAAAAATCTTCACCTCAACCTCGATCGTAGAACAGGCTACGTCAAGGTGAGTCAGAACATATATCTCTCTCTTCACATCTAGTCTCTTTTCACTTACGCCGAGACTCTTCCTCCATTTCCATAGGGATACGCCCTTGTTGAATACGAGACCATGGCGGAGGCCCAAGCCGCGATTGACGGTGCATCGGGAACTCCTCTTCTAGAACAAAATGTTCAATGCGATTATGCCTTTGTGCGTCCACCTCCATCAGGGCCTAAGAAGGGAAGAGGGGGGCGAGGCCGTAGCGCAAGTCCATCGCGCCGTCGATAATCTCTTTAGCCGTGCATGAGCATCCTGTTACGGTATCTTTACTGTATGACAGATATACATTTTGTAACAATGCAGGATACGACATATCTTCCTCCTTTTCCTTTCTTTTCCTTTCTTGACCTGAAGCTCTGAAGATTCTTTGTTCACATTGTGGCACAGACCATTGATTCAGAGCCATGCATTTCATTGAGCTGACGCGTGAGAACGACCTAGGGTTGCAGGCGTCTAAGCTCGTTCGCATCTTGTCCCACCACCCTCACAAATGGCACGCGGAATGACTCCAAGTGACGACGGCGACAGAGCTATGGATGAGACGCCTGATAACCAGGCTGAAGACGTCCCAGGCAGTGATGCTGGTGAGGAGGAATACGAAATTGAAGCCATCTTGGACGCGAAGAAAGGAATGTTTGAAGCAGTGAGCCTCGCACCGTCGCAAAACATCCATAGAAACTATGAAAACTAATCAATTTATCTCAATGGACACCATATTTCCAGGGGAGAATAGGTTACTTTGTCAAGTGGAAAGGTTATCCTCATTCGGAAAATAGTTGGGTTGATGAGAAGGATGCAGAGTAAGCACGACTCCTACACCCCTTCTTAACTCCCATTCGTAGCTGACGCAACACACTTACTCTTTTTGTGGTCGCAAAGGAACGCGAAAGAGCTCACTGACGTGTATTGGAAGGCAAAAGGCAAAGAGCGAAAATCCAACAACGAACCCAGAGGAAAACCCGCGAAGGAACGACGCAAATCGGCTGCTGCCGCTGCTGCGTCAGATGATGAATCACCTGCACCGTCACGCGCGAAACCCGCGAAAGAACGACGCGTCAGTAAAGTTGTCTCGGGTGATGAGACATCCGCGCCCAAAAAACGCGGTCGTCAATCCAAGGGAGGAGCAAGTTCCAAGGCTGACATGGAAGAAGAGCCGACTCGTGCGCCCAAAAAATCGAGGAAGTCGAACGGGAAGGAACCGTCTATGGCACCCTCTATGGATCTGGATCAGGAGGAGGAAGAGCAAGATCCCGCTATAGGGAACATGGGACCGTACATGCATTTGGCTGATTGGGAGCCCATCATAACCTCCGTGGATACGGTTGTGCAGGATGGGCATAATCTGGAAGTTTTCTTCACCCTGTACGTGACTCTGCTGCATCTACTAATACCCGTATACTCAAAATCACCTCTAGGAACTCTGGCGAACATGTGAAGGAGAACGCGGCCTTATGCAGACAACGATTCCCTCAGCGTGTTAGTCGTCTCTTCATTCCGTTGATAATGGCAAAATGACAGTGATCGACTGTTTTTATTCTTCTAGTTGCTTGATTTCTACGAATCACATCTCAAGTGGCGGGCGACAGAGGTGCCTGCAGAGTAGTAGCGAGATTCCAAGTTGGAGAGTTGCCCCTGGTTTCCTTTTCCTTCCCCTCCTTCAGTCTCGGTCCTTGCGTTGCTTCATTTGTCCCAATCCTATAGCCCCATGTACCATTCGTTCACACGTCCCCTTGCCTCCATACATAGTACATCCCTGCTCTCAATATCCTGGCGGAAAGTCCTCGGGGCCAGCCGGCGGCGGCGTTCACCTACTCAGGCTTCCCAGAAAGCTCGCAACCCATTGGCACCCAGATTACATATTTCACCGCCGTTCATAGTAAAGGACCAAAATACGACATTTTGATTGAAGGGAAGGCAAATGATCCCCCTCCTCATACTCCCCTCGCGTTCGTCCCTTAGGATGTGACAGATCTAGGAATTCTCATAGGTAGCCCTATTGGAGCTACTATCGAATGGATCTGACCTTGTCTTCGCTTCAGTACTGTCCTACGAAAGCCCAGATCAATCACTTCGTACATACCCAATTTCCTCGGCGACAGAAGCCTGTTCCTCACTGAAGAAATCAGTCAATCAGGACCTGAAAACTTCGCAACTATCACGTCAGTGTCGAAGAGTGTATATACTTTATATGTACAGACATGTCATCGTTTCGGCAAACTCTTTCAAACGGCGTTCCTGTTTGGAGTGAGGGCTCCTTGTGTCACATACGCATTACTTAGTCGAACAAGCTCCGTGAGAGGCGTGAGGGCGATGGGAAGACTGACCACAAGATCGACATTCCAAAACTTACATCTTGCCACCTATCATATCCACAGATGGGAAAACCCTTTATCATTTTTCGATGTTCGGGCCAATCATTTTGCCTCCAAGCTCAGGAAACTCAGGAAACTCAGGATATACCGTCAGGATACACTCAGGTCACCGCAATTCTTTACGTCGTGGAAAACCCACCCCATGGATAACGAGGACAACAGGTACTCCATAATTTGCTTGTTTTTTCCCTCCAAAGGTCAAACTTGGCAGGACGCGCCTTTCTGGGCAGAGTGGCGGAATTGTAGGCCTTGATCCGCCCAACACTTGTTTTTATTTGGGGCGGTTCTGACTAGGGCATTGATGCTGTATTGCTTTGGAGAGGGATGTGAATATGAAAACGAAACCCAGGGCGAGTACGGAGAAAAAACGCTCACTTCATTTGGGGATGCTATAGTTGGGTGGCGGTTGGCTAGAGTGCGTCTTTGCAGACTGGAGCCGATATAACAAACACGCAATAGATGGCCAGGGAGAGAATGGCAGGTCTGGTGCTCTGTAGGCCTCGAGCGTTTTACCCGCGTCCACATGGTCTCAGACAGAACGGATTCCACCCAAGGGTCTTTCTCATGTTTCTGCGGTTCTCACTCTCTCGGTAGTATAAGTTGCATAACGTCACAATCGTGCCTTCACTTGCTCAGTTGATGGCAACGTATGAATCGGGGAAGACATACAAAAACTTAGTACCAGCGGTACTAATTCATACATCTCCCACGGGAAATGAAACGACGACACCAGAGGGGAGGAGGGCGGGAAGGTCAAACGGTTGATGGGATACTGTTGACCTCTGGGAAGATTGTTATCGATTTGGACTGTGTGGTCATGGGAGAGAAGCGGGAATAGGAATGTCAATAAAATCTTAGTGGTATCCTAGATAACATAAAACACGAGAACAAGGAATTAGACAGCGTATAACGCGAGGGTAGGGAATGGGTGGAATCAACACTCTACAAGGATCCCTTTGCGTCAACGAGGCGACCAAAAGTTTCACAGTTCCACGTGTACCGGTAGCTGGGCCGTTGAGCTCTGCGCCGGGGGTATTTCATTTGTACCGCTGCCATAAAGTGCTTCGGTACCACCAACACTTTCGGCGCTTCTCCCGTCGGCTTGAGCCGCCCTTCCCATAGCTTGAAGTATCTCCTCTTCAGACCTGCCGAGAAGCACGGGCGGGATTGCATCAGAGCTTGGCTTGAGGTCTGCATTCTCGTCACTTGGTGGCGGAACTGGAACCGCCGGCTTGTTACCGTGACCGTCATCCTCGATGTCCCGTCCCGCGTCCCCGACGTCATTGGCATCTTCTACCTGAGCCCCAGCGAAGACCTGCTCAGCATTCTGTGTGTGGCTTCGCAGACGTGACTGGAAACCGTTCACGATATCTTGGACTTCGGCCCGTAGGTCCTCCAGGGCAGGTATCATTGGGTCTTCTGGGGACGTTTCGTGTGTACTATTCTGCAAAGATCGAGCGATATCGGAAAATCGTTCGCTTCCTGACGATGGGAATGACCAGCCGGATTCGGGCAGGTATATCAGAGATGTGTAGCAGAGTACGCCGCAAGCAAATTGCCATAAGAGAGCGAGATGCGAGTGGGGATCCAGCAGGGCAGACAGCAGGCAAGGGGTCGGCGATTCGAAACAGAACCGATCAAGGGACAACAGAGAAACAAGAAAGTAACGTCAGCATTGAAATATCTCAGTAACAGAAGGGAAAAGAGGGAGCTGTGTGGGTAGCTTACTCACTTCGAACGAGATCATGATATCGCTGCCAGTCTTGATACGTGACATCATCTAACCAAGCATAGTCGAGGCCGATATCGGCTTGAGCGCCCTCAGCCAGTGATTTGACCTCTTCTTCAACGCGGAGAACCTAAGAAGAGATGAACACGAGTCAGTTGCTAATCCATATGTACTAGGAAGTAACCAAAGGAAATCCAAGCGAATGTCTCGGATATAAGGCCAAGCGGACATGAAAGTTGGGAATAAACTCAGCAAGGTTAGCGCAGGGATTACAACATCCCTAAGCCAAAACGGAAGAAATGGCCCCAAGAATAAATAGGAAGACCCTCCGAGGCAAACAAAAAAACCTCCAAATCCTTGGAAGAAGCAGAGTTTGGGACGAAGATATACATCCCAGAACGCAGACATCGGTAGGGTGCCGGTAAGCGACTGCCCGTAAGGGTAATCAAGGGAAGACGCATATTGTAGGTACGCCGAGGGTTGGAAGGGCCTGATCGCCGCGACAAGGGGGCTACTCGGGAGGGGTGCTCCGTACCAACGAATGATAACGCGGAGGCACCCGTGACCCAAACGACATGGGAATATTTGGGAGGAAAGAAGAACGAAGGTTTCGAAAAACGAGATAAAGTTGCGCCGCGAAGAGATAGAAGACTGTCGTAAACGCCTGAGTACCTGCACCTCCAACACGCGGTGAACTCCTCGGGTATTAGAGTTCAACCGGCCACGGCCAAATGGCAGACGTGAATATTCAGCACGGCGACATGCCGTTTCCGCAAGTCAAATACCGGTGGGATGCTACCAGGAGCATATTATGAAGCACAGGCATCAAGTAAAAATAAGCCATCATGAGTAGTAGGCAATCAAGGGTCACGCCAAGAACACGCGACATCAGATATAGAAATACCGGTCCTCGCGTTCGGTGGACTGGGATGGAAAAGACTGGCCACAACATGTATTCCGTCCACTCGGAGACCAGACTGATCTATGCAGGCTGTCATGGTCATGACAGAAAGCGGTAACGAGACAGTGGGGAAGATGCGGGGAAGAAAGATGCCGAGACTGGGGCCCCAACCACTTTGTAGCTGAGGGAAGCCAGACGATGTGATAAGCATCCATTGCGATCGCGCTGACGAAGGGACAAAATTATCCCGAGGCAGGACTGGAGTAGATGAGGCAGCTGGAGCTATCTCGGGGAGCGCACGAAGGGGGGAAATCAAGACAGAAAGCGGAAAACGAAGAACGGGAGAAGAAGAGCAATGAGAACTAGCAGTTATGAGTGGGGCTCACCTCTTGGATTTCTTGGTTCCTGACGCCCATATACCATTCCCTAACAATATCTTCGACTTCACCCACCTTGTCCCTGAATCGTTCTTGGACTTTAGCGACCAGCTTATCAAACAACTCCCTATCTCGGGCTTTCTCCCTTTCCAAAGCTTCACTTTGGCCTGCGATAGCCTTTGCGTATGGCGCATCTTGATGAGCGGCAACCCAGCCTGCGACACCTTTGAGTAGCTTCTCACCCTCTTTCACCATATCATCGGCCTTGACTTGTACGACCGAATCCTTAGTTAGGACTGCATCAACACCTGCCTTCCTCAATGCAGCCACTTTCGCCGCGATTTCTTTGGTCTTCTCCTCGATCATAGTCTCGATCTCGGATTCCCAACGGGCATGGCGAGAGGTAATGTCTACACGACGTTCGGCCATAAATGCCGCTCTCTCCTCTGGATCCATATCGGCAGGGTTGGTCTTCTTCCTAGCTGGAGATGAGGGAGTAGCTTCTACGACAGATGTTGATGTTTCGGGCTCAGGAACAGGAGCCGTGGCATCGTTAAGGTCTATTCCAAGACCAGCGAGGAAGTCTTCCAAGTCAACGAAGCCTTCTGGATCGAGGAAAAGCTGGTCTTCGGGAATCGGGGACGATGAAGGTGCCGTATCACTACTCAAAGAAGTCACTTCAGCCACTACATCGGTCGTGGGGTCGGGTGACGGAGCGAACAGAGACTCTTGAATAATGCTGGCAGCATGGCTTGCGGCTTCGTCAGAAAGTGTTCCGGGTGCGACGGAGCTATACTCGGAGAGGATGGAGCCCTCGTTCTCTGGGACAGAAGTGGGAATGACAGGTTCCTCCGTGGCTGAAGGGTGAGTTGACGTCAGGGAAGATGCAGAGGTCGGAACGGGCTCTCCTTCGATGGGCGACGAGGCTCTCATTGGCGTTTCAAGGGGAGTGGGAGAATCCTCGACGGATTGCAAGGAGGATGTGGAGTCCACATTGATACCATGTAGGGTAACTTCTTCGCCAGGTGTAGCCTTTTCGCCACTCAGGATGGCATCATTCCCACTAAGCTCTTTCACTTTGACCCAAATTTGCTTGACGTGAGGGTCAACATAGACTTCCCTTTGGGTGCCAACCCAGCTAAGGCCTTGGCCAAGCTTGTGAGACGCATCACCGGCCAGAACAATCAAGCGAGGCTCGACTCGAAGGTAGATGACCTTGATCCTTTCAAAGAGATTGATGAGAAAACGTTCCAAATATGGATGGAGTCGATTCCAGCCTTTGAGAAGGATTTTGCCTATGTTTGAAGCAATTTTCCCGAGGCGTGATACCACTGGCGCGAGACTTTGGTTGTAAAGACGTATGGAGGCTTGAACGTAGGGTGCTAGTGGCCTAGAAACATATTTCCTCCAATAGGGCAGCACAAAGCTAGAGTAATACCGATGATAAGCGGGTATTATATGATCCTTGAAGATGGGAATGACGCGCGTGTTGATGAAAGGGACGACGCGCTCTGTGTAAAAGGGGACAACTCGCTGGTGAAATTGCGGAAGGATATACCGGTTGACGAAGGGTACGACGTAAGTGTCATAGGTAGCCAGCACTTTGGTATGATAGAAGTCCGACGCGGAGAGGGTGTAGGGCGAGAAAGTGTCCGAATAAGCAACTTTGTGGGTTGCTTGCGATATCTGTGCAAACAATGGTGACACGACATGGGCATGGAATGGGAGAATTATTTTGTCATGCGTTGTAAGGATGGTCTTGCAAATTAATGGATGGGGTGGCGGTAATATGGGTGTCTGATACGGGGTTATGGGAAGATTTCTATACTGGTGGTCCTTTTGAGCAGGCGAAGAGAATAGTGGCGAGGAGGGGGACGTGTAGACAGGTGAGTCGGGACAAGCAAGGAATGCATAAATTGTCGTGAGTGTCAAAAGAATATTCCGGAGATATGTGAGCAGCGACGGTTGCTTTTTCTTCTTTTTCGACTTTGATTTGTTGGCAGAAGGGACTTTCTTCGAGGATTTCTACAAAAGCAAAGTATCAAAATACCGTTACGAGTACAGAACCGCGAGCGCGATCAAGTGACTGCGTCCACGAAACGCCCCCAACGCGTCCTGACTAATTATGCAGATTAGAACTCACTTCGTGCCCGTTAGCTTCTTTCAAAGTAGTGGCATTTGCCAAGCTTGACTGAGGAGGCTTCGACTTTGCTGCTCGTGGCACAGTTTGCGATGAGTTCGACCTCGACGCAGGCCCTGGTGCGGGTACCACGGGCTTCCTGCGCGAAACGACCATGTCAGGCGTATTGAGCGTAGCAGAGGGTGGCACGCTTAAATGTGCAAATTGTTGGCGGCGACGACCAGCGCGAGTTTGTGGCGACGAGACGGTGAACGAGCAGGAGAAGGAAAGGGAAGGAAAATGTGAAACAAATGAGGAAAGTATGATGTCGTGTCGCCACAGGCAATGATGCTGATGGGTGGTTGTTTACTTGTGTGTGGCAACAGCTTTTGGATCGCTCCGCGGAAGTAATCACCTTGGTGCCTTGCGCGCTACTTCCACTTTTACCTCTATCTATCTGACGACCCAGGCAATGCCTACGAAGCCCATTATTACCTATGGCAACAAACGAACTAGAAATGCACCCAAAACTCTGAATATTTACAAGACTGCTACCCCTGGACCAGGGCAACTTGACGATGCTATGCCAAACGCACCTTTGCAGTCGTTGGACTCCATGAAGCGTCGTATGCTGAAGCGAAGCAGGGACTCCTTCCAAGAAATACAAGATACGAGCGCAGTACTTGCTCAGGCACTTCAAAGTAGGCAACGATCGTAATTTACATCGCAGAGCGAGCTCGAGGCTTACATTGACATCCTCTACTAGGTGCATACACGGACCAATTACCTCTTGAAACTCCTCTACCGACGGCTTATCGTCTTTCTGAGACATTTCAACTCCCATCTGGCGTGGGTCAAAGAATTAATCCAGAAGATTTTTCGCCAATGCCCAGAATGCCTGTACGGATTGGCGAGAGACGCACTGTTTCTGAAGCAGACGTCAGTCTCAAAATTCAGCCTATCTCGACGGGCAATAAATTGAAGAAGATTGGCGATAATGGTCCAAGTCTCTCTCGTACGAAGTCAGGCAATCTTAAGGAAAATTCGAGGAGTTCAAAGACTCTGCTGGCCTCCATGAAGAAGTCTAGAAAGTCGATCCAAGCTTCGCGTACCAGTTCTAGCAAGATTGGTGAAAATAAGTCAACGAAGAACAGATCCTTGTCGCGTCCAGGTTCTCGTAGCAGCTTCACGTTACCCCTTTCATCGCCTTTCAATTCGCAACCCCCCTCCGCCGCGAATTCGCCAAAAGCTGCGCAGCTACCCGAACGACAATTGCGACCCGTCCAAAGCAAGGATGGGGACTTCAAGTATCCCTTGCGTCCGAAGATCGAACAAAACTCCAATCGCTACCCTGCGTATGGCTCCCAGAGCACTACCACTTCTCCAGCACATTCGGCTATATGCGCAGGTTCACCGTTGGGTGCTGAAATAGTTGACAATCAGAGAAGTCGTAGGCCGTCTGCACCTTCTGCAACCCGTCCTATCATTTTCGGAAGAGAAACCACTCAATCGCAGTCTCGTGGCGAACGGAACTGGGCACCGATCGGTGTATCGTTCGACCGACCACCGTCCCAACTTGACTACACGCATACATACTCTGATTCGTATTATCTCGGTGGCTGCGATATCGAAGGATTGGACGCAGACTTGTTGAGTAAGTTTGTGTTCGTTCGTCCAAACCCCACTTTATCTCACTCAAACCGCCGTCAGGAACAAGTCCCCCTACATCTACCCTTGCGACATTCTGGGACGGCGCGCAGGCTATATCCACTCCCTATGACAAAGATAGACACCGTGATGATGAAAACTTACTCGCAGAAAATGCCGACGATGGCAATTTCGATGAAGCAAGCGTCCCCATCAATGATGCACATATCCTTCCTCTTGCGTCGGCGCCTGGTTACAAAACTCCTGAACTACAACCCCTGCCCTCCTCTGGTCGACCCTATCTGCGATCATTTTTCTCTGACGACGGCGTTGGTTACTCCCCCGCGAAAGAGTTTCACTCTCCTAGATCTGGTAACTCCTACTACGTTTCGCCCCGTGTCAAGGGAAACCATGGAACCAGTGCTTCAGCCGACGATGACAGCGGAGAGGTTACTATCGCCGCCAGGTCGCATTCAGAGGAACATGGTCTCGCAGCAGAAGTAGAGGTAGACGATGGAATGTCGTGGCTCAGCGACAGCTTGATTTCTCCACCTACTGCTCTTGTCAAACGACTTGCTCAGACAGAGCGATACAAGCGAAGATTCCCTGCTTCCAGGATGGAGGAGAGGTCGCCAGGAAACGATACTGTGACTATGCCGATAGACGATGGAACCATGGACATGGAACTCGACTCTCGCAGTATCCCCTTGCCTCAACAACCTTTAGCCGATAAAACCTCCTGCGACAGCTTGGACGATATTTTCAAGTCCGTTAATATTAGCCTGGGTTCTTTAGAAGAATCGGGTACGGATCCATAAATAGTCCCGCTGATGTTACTGATAATTACTTTCTTAGAAGCATCGGTGGCCGTGGCAGCGGATGGTACACAAGAACATGTTGATGTCATTCCCGCCACTCTCAACACTCACACTACGCGTGACGTCTCGTCTAACACAGTGGCCTCTAGTCCCCGTCCCAAGGCTCGAAACAGAAGAGGCACAATCAAGGCATCTGACTATGCCACCGCTCAGACAGCTGGTACCAGAATAGTCTCCCAGCCCGCAATAACCCAACGAACTAGAAGCGGTACTATCACCGCGAGAAGCATCAGCTTGGGAGAGACCACCATCGGGAACTCAGTGGCTCCCTCTGCGTCCGGTATCGGGAGGAGGACCAGGAGTGGAACCATCGTTGGCCCTCCATCCGCCCCTAGGGTTTCGGTTGATCCCAGCGACCGACCTAAGAGCGACCGTTCGATTAAAACCTTCGCCGCTGCTGCGGAAGCCAATGATCCGATAGAGGTCTTATCTGACAAAAGAGAAAATGCCGTAAATGATATCTCAAACCTAAATGTCTTGTCTCCACCGCGCGAAGAATTCAGTCTCGCCCCACCGATCGATTTAGATGGTGAGGTCTGGCAGGTGGCTCCCAGAGTCTCCCCTGAGGTACCAAAGAAGACGTCCTGCGCCAGAAACCGGGTCTTGGGACTTGGTTCTCTTCGGACCTCCTCAAGTCGCATCGGCAGCGACGTTCCGAGGATGAGGGTTGTCCAACCTATCTGTGGCGGTCCCAGGGGAGGTGCCAGGGGGGTGGGGACTTTTGGCAAGCTCAGTACCATGAAATCTCTTACTGAAGACGAACGGAGCTCAGACGACGAACTACTCCTTAAGCCCGGTATCGTTTGGAGTACTCCGAAGAAATTTTCTGGACTGAATATGAACACCGGAACGGAGCCGTCTACTTCGTAAAATTGTATCGCACCTGATGGTCTGACAGGTAACTCAATGCGCTTCGACAATTCTGCCTTTCCCCATTTCTGGATTCAAGCTGGCCTCTATCTACTTCTCTACGCCTCTGGACAGGCTCTCGGCACCATTCGCCATAAACGTTTCGCTCGGTCTTTTCTTCTTCGCTCTCCTGTCTCTCTGAACGCTCTTGTCCAATATGGCTCTCGGAACTCGCTCTGAACTCTCCATCTCAAGGCCGGCTTCTCCTCCTGCTTATGTTCGTTCACTTTCTCCTTGTGTATCATTAAGTCTTTCCCGCCCTGCTATTGGTTTGCATCGTGTTATTGGTGTACCACAAATCCGATTGGTCTTCTCGGCGTATAGATGCCCTCATGGAATAAATGGAATAACGTCTTTGTTGTACGACTGGCTATACCAAATAACGACCCCTTCTTTCGCGGACCCGCTGGTCTTCTCTGATATCAATAGGAATGGCTCATGTCTTAACTAGTCTGATTGGGACTTTGAAGGTTAACTCCCCTTGAGTCCTTCCTCGCGATTCTTCGATTTGGGCTACAGGTACCAAAAAGGTTCTACTTACCGCCACGCAAGCTACGTCTTACGTTGCTACCTCTCTTTGCCCCAAGGAGGGGACAAATGTCCAGAACTTCCCTAGACCCACGTTCATGCTCTTGCTCCAATGCGCTTCAATAATGTTCTTGAACATTCCGAGAATGAGGGCTAAGTACAAGGCAAGTAGAAGACTATTTCCGAAAAAACGTGGTCTGTACGAAATAGATGAACTCAAAAATGAAACAGACAGTAAAAAGGCCCGTCTATTGAGTCGTTAGCGGAGGCAGCGAGATGATATTGTTACGACAGACCATGACTAAGTTGTCGGTAATTTGATCGAGTGTTGGAAAGCGTGTATCCTTCGCGGGTGACAGTGCATTCAGTACGAACAGCCGTGCTGATTTGAGCGCTTGAACGGCGATGAGGATTGCCCAGTAAAGTAGCAACATCTGTAACCATGGAGAACCGCGCAAAAGGAATCATCAATATCATTTAGATATAGCGCGATCAGTCAACTTACGATGCAAAGAGCTCTGGTCCGTCTTTGCCTCTCATACCACAGCAAACCCAAAATAGATGCCAGCGCGACGGGCGTGACAGGTAGCAAGCCAACGCCCTGCTCAGCGAGAGCCAGTCGAGTAATTTCAAGAATCGACATTCCACATCCGGCAAGGACGCAAAACATATACATCCCATGGATCCATTGAACCGGACGAATGCGAATGAAGTCGTTGGAGTCTTCACGAAGGACGGGCCGCAGGTATATCACGAGGCCAGCTGTGAGGAAAAGGAGGAATGAAGGAAGTGGAACTATTAGAGTATCCAGGGTACAAGTCCCAGGGGACACCTGAAAGGAACGTAAGGCTCAGGGAGAAACCAAAGAAAAACGAAAGCGTACTGGTGATTCAACCCTGTTCATACACAACATGAAGTGGGCACTGGAAGAGACACGCAATTGCGATGTCCATGTATACTCTATGAAAGGTGATGAAAACAGCATAGAGTCAATGAACGTGGGTGTGAATCCAATGATTGGATCGTTTCTATCTTGTTTCTATCAGCAAAGCGTTGACGCGTGACGGTTCGCACTGCCTCGCGACGCTCCTGTATACTCGTCAGATACGCAGCGACTCGGTTGTTTTGAGGACCGATTTTGAGATGCCTTATTTCTCATTCCATGTGCCGGCCCCTCAGATTCGCGGGACGGGGCTTATGGTATACCAGGAAGTAAGAAACTTCGCTTACATAAACCAGAACCAGCCGATGTCTCGCAATCTGCTGCAATTCTGTCAGGCCACAGGCTTTGCAAAGCTAGATTGGTGAGTTATGATCTCAGTTCGGAGGCATTGAAAGTGGGACATAGAATCCACTAGTCGTTCAATCGTTCAAATGCCGGCGTTTGAGAGTATTATTGATATCGGCGGAGTAAGTGACCTCCGATTCGCTACTGCATCATGATTCATGGAGCGCCGCTGATAAGTATGAGTGCTATTCAGTAATGGGGTCCAGAGCGCTAGACCAACTTTGTCTGCACGACCCTACTTGGTGGACGTCGACAACTGTTGGAATGAGGCCTTCAAGCGACCGTCGTTGTTGACATAAGTCCCCAGGACTTGGCCACGGTTCTGATGGATCGAGCAAGTTTCAGGAGGCTTCTCCGTAAGAATTCAGGACACCTTTCGGGACAGTGTGGGTCCCTGTGGCGAGTCTCCATATGCCTCGCTTGCGTGGTCCACAGGGTCTGATGTGCAGGTTCAAGAAACAGGGTGTGTGCCGATATCCACCTCGTTGAATGATAATTGTTGGAGTTCTATATACATGTACATGGATGGGAATCTGAGGGGACACTCATTTAGATATCCAGATGGGAATATGCGAGATTTTGTCAGAACTTACATATATGGGCGATGCAGGCAACGTCAAACAATTAGAAATTATTAAGTATTTTCCGTGCTACTAGGTTCATGGTTCTGTAGGCGCATTTCAACAAGGAATTCCTTGTCTCTAACAGTTTGAGACCAAGCGGATAGAGTGCCGTAGAAGACCTTGGCCATGCTGGAGAAACCAGCAAGGACGAAGATTGCTGGGTATACATAGATGACTACGAAGGCGTCAGGACATATATCATCATATTGGGCAACGACCTCACATGTAGATTTGGTGCTCAGTTGCAAGAACGGCAAGAAGCGGTTTCCCAGAAGGAAAAGGAGGGCAGGCGCCGTAATCATGGCTGATAACCCTAGTAACATAGGCCCGATGACTTCCTTGGTGGCGGTGATTGGGTCGGGATGCGTCCAGCCATTGTTCATGATCTAAACGACGGTTGTTAAACCCGACGGAAGAATAAAAACTCAATAGATACGCACCCTTCTAAGACCCTGATTGATACGAGCGTTGGGCTGGGCACGCTGAACGAAGAGTCCAATCTTGGCATACAGGAGACCAAGAGCCCATGCATCTACAATTCGAAGTTTTGGTGAAAGAGAAGGGTTGACCGCGAGTCTGAGGGGGAGGACGACGTAGAGTTCCATGACAATGGACACAAGGGTAGGAAGGACGAAACCCAAGAAAAATGCAAGGTATGTGATCTTTAGGACCCAAAGTGAGCCTCTTTTGAGAACGAGGATCCGAAGGTCGGCGCGGGGACCTTCTTCGCCGTGTCGTTGCCTACGTTTGTCTAACTTATCGATAGCTCGACCAAACAAGTAGCAAGCCCACAGAAGATACAGGCCAGCGATGAAAGAGTACCCGTCGTGAACCTCATATGGCACCCAAAGATGGAAAAAACCTCGGCCAAGTAGAACGGGAAGCGCCACGGCCACACCGAAAAAGACAGCGCCCACAATCCAGAGCAGGGCAATGAAAGCGGATATTCGGTAACGGAAAGCAGGTGGGAGATAAACGATTGTGTAGTCATCCTTGACCATTCTGTTCGCACGGGCAGCTTCAGCATTTTGATTGTCGATTAAACGTTTGTTCACTTCGTCAATGGGTTCGCCGTTTTCATTGACAGCCGCAGTGGCTCGCATGTCCTTGGGGAGAGCGATGTGATCAGTGGCTGGAACGCGACGAAGACTGCCGTCACGAACACCAAGCGGATCTAGGAGGTCCGCGGGCTTCAGGAAGTTGAGCAAGAAACTCTTTGGAGGATACTCCTCGACCAGATACCGGCCACCAAAGAAGTAAGAACTAAGTCGTAACCGTCTTGCCAATGCTCGCCACAAAGCTAAGCTGACGGTCTTCACAGTTTTCCTGGGCCGAAAGTAGTGAACCGTGTAAGGGAGAACCAAATGTAAGAAGAGCAAGTCGACCGGGATGTGGGACAAGGGTTCTCTGAAGAACAGTGTGAGGAGATATGGGAGCCCAGATGTTCGTACCAACTTACCTAGTCTTCCATCGGAACGGCAATATCGACCTTCTCCCCAGGAAGAGAAGGGCAGCAAAGCTGCTAACCACACAAAATACAACAAACGAGTACATGAGACCGCTGACGAAAATCTTCCGAAGTTGGGTGAAAGCGGGCCGATCAAGTATGTCGCGGATGGGATGGGAATTCTGGTCCTGGGGGTCTTTGATGAACCACATTGCACCAGGACGCATGATACTTCGGCAACCAGAGAGCAGAATCGCAAAAGAATACCTGTAACTACGTTAGAAGCATTCAAGCGATGGTGAAATACGATGGTCATACATGAACATAGTTCCCGCAACCCAGTGGTAGAACATAGAGGTCAGAGGTGCTTGGAAGAAGTAAATGGCTCTAGTAAAAGGTGATACTTGAGGGAAGAGCCACATCGTGCAGAGGTCTAGGCAAACCCCACATCCTAAGGGGAATGCGACAAGTTCGATAAGGATAAAGGCGGCAACCTGTCGATTGAAGGGTTAGAGTGAACACCTCGGTGTGAACATAGTGGAGTACCTTGAAGACAAGGAGTTGTTGCCGAACTGTACTTCGAATAGCTTTGTGGGCTTTCTTGACGCTTCCGACAGTAAGGACATTGAGATAGACCGCAAGGAGCAAAGAGACGGCGAAATATCCAAGGACAACTGCAAAAGCTCGTTCCTTTGGACCTGAGCCTTCAGCTAGCTGCTCCCAAGTAACCTTGGTCTGCGTGAAACTAGTCCTGACTTCCTTTCCAATCGCTTCGAAGTATGGTTCGGCAGGGCCAAGGCGATCGAGAAGGGGATCCACGATGCGCTGTAGCGTGGATGGGGATTGTATAGGAGTGGATGGGGTAACGACACTGGCCGGAGGGGATAACAACATTGAAGGAAGTTCAGTGAGTCGCATCACGGTTGTAGTAAGTTGTTCGGACTGGGGTAATGTTTAAAGGTAGTTGTGGTAGAGAGTTATATGGTCACTCACAGCAGAATCGACTGCATGGCGGACCGTTGCTGCGCGTTTCTGGCCAAGGACTATTCGAACAACAACCATACCTAGGCTAAGCAGAGTGCGAGATTGTCTGCGAATCAACCGGAAGACGAATGGGAAGATGGCTCGAGTGATTATCCACACCGACGTATCAACGATAGGATCGGTGACTATGCGAATAGCCTTGATGGGAAGGTGGAGAATTTGCAGACAACGGTATGGTTCCAGCTAAAAAGAATGGGGGATGAATAACTTACTCCATAAATATGTGAGAAGTGTACGCACGACAAGGAGGGCAACAGACTTCCCAATTGTATATGGCAACCATACACCCAAGCCAATCGCCATATGCAATACGAATATCATAACGGCAGCCTAATGATGTCTTAGTAGGGGGTGAAGCAAAGCCATAAGAAAGGCCTACATTCTGAATGACACCATGGATTGGGCCACGCATGCCAATTGCTAGAAGGGACATGCACCTCAGCGAGAAGATACCTAAGGCGAAGGCGAGGCATACCTTCCAATGCACCCTCCATATCGTCTTCTGCGTTGATATCAAGATCTTCATTGACCGCTGCTAGGAGAGCAGCATCGATGGCCGCATTCTCTACAGCATTCCCATTGGCCACATCTGGCAGTGCAGGCGCCGGTACGGCGGGCAGAGGAGGGTTCGCATCGGCGTTCGGTTGAACAGCACCACCTTGCGCAGGTTGTGCCCGTGGCACATGCCCATTGTTTTGGGCGGGGCGGGGTGCGTGGACGGGATTGAAAACGATGTTAACACCACCGTCTAGATCTGGTTGCACTACATGGATAGGTTGCGCGATAGGATCCGGAAGCTCTCCATCATCGTCTTCATCTTCCTCCGAAGGTTCATCTTCGTTCTCATCGTCCGTCTCATCAGCTCCAATAACCAGGACCCCACCATACACAGGAGGGCGAGCCCGTGGATTAGGCAACGGAGCCTCTACAAATTCAGGTAGAAAATGGTTAGTATCCTGAGGCGCAGCGTCTTCATCACCACTCGATGAGTCGGAAGCCGGTGCCTCGATATCCCCAACTGATTCTGGTATACTTTCAACATCCTTCCCCTTGCTGGAAAAGTATTTGTTACGCGCTTCTCTTAGTTGTTGAGGCGTCATGTTATCTACCTCCTCTTCTTCAGTGTCTTCTTCTCCTGCATCCTCAGGTAAAGGGATCCAGTCAGAAAGACTGCTAGATTCCGCTCCAATGTTGAGTCCATCCCTTTCTTCTTCTTCTCCTTCTTCCTCCTCCACATTCTCGTCATTCTCCTCTATAGTGGAAGGACCAGCTTCTTCTGGGGTATTTCCTTCGACTTCGTGGGTATCTAATCCGAGTCCGCTGGTTCTGGGTGCGAAGTAACTTGAAAGATTCGATGGTCCAGCTTCTGCATTAAGCTGCTCGGGAGCGCGATAGGTCGCGAGACTAGGTGACGACAGGGGAGGGCTAGCAAGAAGGCGAGAGGTACTAGACGAAGTGGACAACGGTTGTGTGGCAAAGTCCACTGGTGGAAGTGTTACTGTGGGCAAGGGTGGTCGCCTAGGCATTGGGGTGGCGGTTGATGATGTGGATTGTCCTTCCATTATGGCCACTTCAAATGGAGGAGGTCGAGGAGGCGAGTAGTCAGGTGGCGGAGGGGGTGTTATGGCGGAGAGCGAGAACGGTAGAGTCGTTGTAGACGATGATGAGGGTTGCGTTGGAGGAAACAGGGAGTCCAACGATTGCGACTCATTGATATTCGATGTGGCTGTTGGCTCAGGAGGAGCAGAGGTGGGTCGCATATTATCATCTTCGGGAGGCCTGAACGTGAACTCAAATGGTGATTCTCCAGTTCCCTGCCTGATAGCTTCATCTCTTTCATCAAGTTCCCTCTCGATTAAAGGCAAAGTGCCGCCCATTTGGAGTTTTCGGCGTGTGCCTGACATACGAGCTGCTTGGAGTCTTCTGTTGAAGGCCTTCTTGCGAAGTCGCTCCGATTCGGGTATGAGAGGAATGGCGATTGCTGGTTTCTGCACTTCATTGGTGGGGCGTCGCTTGCGGCGTCTCTTCAGTGGATGCACGGGCGGCTGCTCGTCACCTGCATCGACGGGACGATCATTAATAGCAAACTGCCAGTGAGGTAAGACCATACGACCGTCCCGCCCTACTCCGTGCTGGGCCTCTGCTGCGCGCATGTCTTCCAGCGCTCGGATGGCTTCAACTTGTCTGCGAGCCAGCTGCTCAGGTAACTCATTAGCTTCGTCGATACGCCGTTGAACAACAGGAGGCGGCGGCGGTGGAATCGCTTCCTCGGGCATGTCCTCGTCCTCAAAGACACCAGGGCGAGCATTTTGCGAAATCCATTCCCGTAACAAGAAGATGGCGACGAATGTGAGCACAATGATGGATGCAATGATTTGACCGGTGAAGATATCAGACGATAGCGTGATCAACAATGGATGACCGGAAATTTGAAGATGAAAGTAAGGGCCGAAGGGTGAGTGCGTGACATTGGAGGCCGTGGGCGGTGGGGGATGCGATCCTGTTGCCAAAGTTTCGGCGGTCGGTCGGTGTCGATTACTTATCCACCAAGCGCTTTCATAAAAAGAGTCAGCCAAAAGTTTCTCAAAGGACCGGCGACGACGCACGTATAATCCCCCATCGAAAAGTACATCCTCCAAGTCCATACGGTCATCAACGGCAGGATAGCCAACCAAATGGCTCCGACACCGAATGCTCGTATGACAAATACGATGCCCCAAATAAATTGCTGTATCGTGCGACGGATGATGAGGGTCACCGGGAGTTTGTTGGGCATATCCATGGCATACACTAGCCATATATTTAGCAAGAATTTAAACGATAGCGACAGGATGTACCCTTTGTGAAAGAATATGGGTGCTTGCAGACATCGCAGCTCTTCTTCTTGCTATGAGCTAACCAGGTCGTAAGACTAGTACAGTCGGTCAATGCGTAGTCCCCCAATATTTTAGGTACTCACCAGTCCTGGTGGATGTATCGAATCGTCCCGGAACATTTGCAAGGATGGAACAAGGGCTGGCCTGGTTCCGCTGCGCCACTACAAATGCGACAAGTGTCTGGCAAACACGAGCATGTCAGCGACTTTGAGTATTTCAGAGTAACAAAGTGCTTTTCACCTATCTCTTCAGCTTCATGCATACTCGGGGATGGGGCAGTGAATGATGGACGCGCCGCTGCCTGCGCTTGAGGATTTTGGAGGATGTGGATCCAGGCAGGTGTTTGTTTACCTATGTTTACCAGGCGTTGGCTAGCCTTCGTGCATCGTCACCGCCTATCGTCGCATAACTTGAATGCGAACCAAATGCGAACTCACGACGAACTCAAACGCTGTGGCCGTACTTTTCGCGCGAAACACCCACTTTCAATGTCGCCATGGGCATTTCTTCCATCTTTTGCCCCCGGAATTTGCATGGATGCGCCAACTCTAATTTAATAACGGTGACAACGTCACCGGACATGCTCGCTTTGTGCTCGCTTCAAGGAGCCCATCAACCGCTTGCTTGAGCTTTGTGGAGACACTATCCAGGATGGCTGGTGCTTGGCTCGGAACTTTGAACTATGCTGCTCGCGACAAAAACCTGTGTGCTTGCCTTGGCTTTATGTCTCTATGCAATGCATCGCTCTCTCTTGTCAGCGTGTCACAAGTGCTACTGGCTTCGGTTCTTTGGTCTGTCATTTATATCTCAGTGATGCTGTACTAGTCGCGTCGGGCACTTAAAAGCTGTTCGCCAAACTATGCACCACTCAGCCTATCACTCAGAAGCTGAAGGGACATTCACGCGTGAAAGAAAATGAGTCAACAATGATTGCAGTATATGCGAGAGGAAGCTATGGATCATACTACGCAGAGAGTTCGAAACTACTATGGGCAACAAGGTCGCTGGGTAGTCCTGCAATTATCATTGTAATTGAGGCTTCTTGTAACGAAGCCTGGGTAGCATCATGCCTGCTACCATGTTCGCCAGTCTCATCAAGATCAAGAAGGGTAAAGGTTCCCTAATTGCTTATTCCAGTTGACTGAATACTGATATCCATTGCCCCTGATGCATTTTACAGCGACGGAATACATCCTGGCCAAAACGCACGACCATCTTTGTTCTCCCTATACCAAGCATCATCATGCGCCAGGAGAATCTTCACCCTCGGCGCCTTCGACAGCTCTCTGATCGTCCGTATGTGTTCGTCGGCAGCGGCCTTGTCAATATGTGCGCACATGTGTGCCCCATGACCAGGATGCCCAAACGCAACCTCTGCCTCGCCGCTAATCAATGCGTAATGGTGTGCACTGTCTCCCGCTAGATAAATCCAACCACCGTCGCTCGACGTACGTGCTAGCACGTTTATGTGGCCTGCGAGATGTCCTGGAGAATCAATGATATAAATACTGCCGTCTCCGAAATAATCAAAGGCTCGGGGGAATGGACCAAGTTGTGCCCAGCCATCGCTCTTCATGAACCGTGTGCGATGGGGCGGGACGAGGTCCTGTGCCACTCCTGCATGCGGATTCCGTGGGTATCCCGTTCTCAGCAGCTCCTCACCCCCACTTCCCAGGATAAAGTTGGCGTGAGGGAACAGCGCTGGGTCGCCCACATGATCCCAGTGGAGATGCGAAAGTATGACGGTGGTAATGTCGCCTGGCGTAAGGTCACCTTTGGCGAGCGATTGGACGACGTCTTGGGGGACGGTCGTTGGATAGACGTCGTTAATCCACTTGACGGTGGCTGGTGTGTGTCCTGTTTCAAAGTCTTTCCGTATCCCAAGGTCAAACATCACCTGCTCCCCCGAAGTGTGGGTAAGGAGGAAGGCCAACGAGGGAACGGTTCGTATGTTGGACTCCTCGCATGGCTCGATGAACATGATGTCGCGAAGCTCGATAAAGCCGCCTTCCAGTGCGGAGACGCACCAGAAAGGTTGCGCGGGGTTTGGTGGTGGCAAATCCATCTGTGAATGTTTGATGAGGGGGATGCTTGTGCTTTGAACTTTCATGTATATATATACATCATGACATCGTGCGACAGCTTTCCAAAGTCATCCATCTTTTCACTTCACATTCAGCACCATCAAGTCCAGACGCGGAAGGGCTGTCTGCGTCGGTAGAACCCTTGCTTGCCTCCTCATTGTTGAGTTTGCAGTGGTAGATACATAGTACCTAGAAAGAGTAGTGAAGTCGACGAGCTGGCCCACATAAGCGATGCTCCCCAGGCTCTGCTTGGTTCTCCTTCTCTTCAGCATGTCCGAGGAGGCTTAGAAAAGCATTCGTGTTGAAAACAAGGACCAACCACAGGGAAATGATTGAAAGATAAATGTGGGGCATCGAGTAAAGGGAAAGGAAACGGCGGCTGAGGCTGCAGACATGGATATGCCGTGATCCGTTACCGTTGACGATTACTTATAATACTTGAGTATAAGTGTGAGGGGTGCAAAGGCAATGGCCCTGGCGACGAAAGGAAGCTATTCTGAATTTGCCGTTCTCCAGCTTGCATTTCTGTCTTACCACCGCCTTCGTTCGGGACCCAGATGGACTGTCACAAAGACACATCCGAATCTGAATAGGAAGGCCAGAGAGCTCTTTTCCGTTCAGTCCGACGAGTGCTGGAACAGAATTTGTGCGCTCGAACATTCAGAGTGTGTTGCTGATGTTCAACCGTCCGCTTAGATATTGTGAGCTACCATATGATTACTGAGGACTGGAGATTTGAGAGTTGACGCGTGGCGATGGTGTACTTATAAAACGACTTGCAGCGCTCGCGAGTTTTGAACCCATGAACCTTTGCAATACGATAAGATACGATATTTGTCTGTTTGGAAAGGCCCCCCCTCAAGGCCTCAGGCCTCAGACCTCAGACCAAGCATCGAGTAGGAGTCTCCCAACAGACTGGTACGCTAGTTTATATGTCAGCGCAGGGAGTAGGTAGCTCTAAACAAGGGTTAAATTGACGAGCAAGGGGGGAAAGGGACTGCCCCCTAACTTGCGAGTCTTCGATTCAAACCCGAGGCTGAGGTTAGGGTTTCCGGCCTCTTGCCATGGATCCATTACGCCCTTCCTCGTCCACCGCACTTTGGGCTCACCTCCTTCGAAAAGATACGCCGTCAAGCACGCCAGGAGCATCTTATGATGCACACAATCCACCCATTGCGCCTCTGGATCGAACGGGCACATCTATGCGCATGCTTCTGCATGACACTCAAGCAAACTTTGAGAAGTTCTCCAGCCGCATCGACACCGTCGCCAGCACCATTGAGGCCACGAAACATGAGATTGCTACTGTGAAGTCTTTGTTTGACGAACAGAGCGAGAAATTGAGCATGGAGCTGGTGGATCTTGGTGAGACGTCGAACTTGCATACACGGCATGCACGTTCATGGTATTGACCGAGTATCACGCTTTGCAGTGAACAGATCTCAGAGAGAGATACAGAAATCTCTGTCTTCGCCGGCGCAGGCCAACGACTTGGAAACTGTTCGTAAAGATATATCGTTTACGGGCGAGCAAATTCGGGGCTTGGACAAACGGCTAGATGCTATCCACCTGGTACGCATGATTGGTCCCCACTTTGTATGAATTGCAGTTTAATCTCATCTCGTAGCTTTATCAATGCCACAACCAAAGCCTTCAATCGATCCAAGACCAACAACAGGCTATTCTCACCGCCATCCTACCTCTGCTTCCTCTGCTACAGGCTCTGCCCCTCCGCATCGATTCTGCTAAGGATCAGATTGCAGCGAATATCGCACAGCATATAGCACCTTTGGCTCAGCGTGTTGGACCGGCCTCGACGTATCTCCATGATTCAAGTCCCACAGTGGTGCATGGACCTTCCTCTGGACCTCGAGGGACGAAGCGTCTTCGCTCACAGTCATCCTCATCCGAAGTCGTTTCTCCTCAACCGCAACGCTCAAGTGCACCTCTTAAACCTCCTCATGACAAGAAGTCCTCTCTCGATGCAAATGATCCGCCTCTCCCGAGTCGTTCTGAACACTTGGACGCTACTCAAAATGATCCTCGGAGAAACGCTTCTGTTTGTGCTGACGTCAATATCCCCCAAACTCACGCCGGCCCTGCTAAGGACTCGCACAGGGTTGAGTCTTCGAGAACTTTCATGCCCCCACCTTCGCCAGTGCCTCCGTTACAGTCTAAGATCACTTCTCTGTTCCCTGCTAGCAAGCATTTGCCTCCATCTTTACTCTCTTCCTCTTCGAAGCCGCAACGAAGCCGCATACCACTTGCCGATCTATCTTCCAGTCCTGGTCTCACTTCTAGCACCCCACAAAGACCTAATGCTGGCCTTGCTATACACCGAGACTTATCCTCTGCTCACGACCCTGCTCAAGAAAACAGCCCTCCTCCTCGGCGTCTGAAGCCTCCTTATATTCGTCCTTCTCAGACTGCTCGGTCGTCCACCAGGTCTCACATCGCTCCCAGTCTTGCATCAATGTCACACTTGACGTCTTTTAAACCCCCACTAAACTTGCTGCCACCTACCAAGGGTAAACAGGCCTCTCCACTTCACTCAGCTTTTGCCACCCCCGCTCGATCAAACAGACGCTCGAGTCGCATCAAACCCTCGCCGCGGTCATCAACCACCACAACCCCTGCTAGACGGCCGGTAACGCGGAGTGCTACGCTCATGTTGACTACTACTACGTCAGATGAATACGTCTCTACCTTGGCGGCCCCCAGCATAAAGGATAGGAAACGGTCAATCGTGAGTTCCTTTCTTCCACCAACTCAGGTAGTTTCTGACTGGATCATAGGGGAAACGGTTCATCCCTTTAGATGATGACGACGACGATGATGAGAAGGAAGATGGCGAAGAAGTGAACGACGTCGCTTATAATTACAAAGAAGAACTACTAGACTAGTATTGGCCCACTTACCCGTTCCATTACTAATTAGAGAGCCCTTTCCTTTATACCAGCTTTTGGCCGTTCCCTTGACGAGTCGAGTTCAATGGTTTATCCACCACCCTAATAGGAACGCGAACTCAAGCTACTCGGTGCGCGACTTATGGCCTACCCAATCAGGACATGCCTACACATTTAGGAAGTAAATGACTGATGGCAAATCGTTTCACGCATCGAAGAACGGATGCTAATAACTGGTGCGCCGGTGCCTTATTTCGTTAATTTACATTAACTTTCGCCAAGATACAGTGCATATGTTTAATACATCTTCGATATTGGTATGACTCTGGCGAATGGGAGTATAAATAATGGGGGTTGAGCTGAAAGATATCAAAAGCAGGGTAAGCATTGGTCAATCCCTTGAAAGAAAACGAGCCTTTACTCACCGAGAGTAATCATCGCTCAAGCAACGACGCAGTAGGCACCCCCTCCGCTGCCACCGCCTTCCATATCAACAGGGCTGTCGATGATGACGTCTTCAAACTTGGTGGTGGTGAAAGCGTCCATGATAATGGATAATGAGGATGAGGTTGCGCTGAGAAGAGCTGCGAAAGGTAAAGGTAACTGGGTGACCGGTAACCTGACGAACCTTCCCTCGCCGTGGTCGAACTCCCTTTTATACTCAGGGAGGGTGCAGTTCCTCGGTCGCTGACGCCGACCGGAACTCCAGCAAGCTTCCGAAGCTCTTTGTCGGGAGAGACATTCGGTGTCTCGGATTCATTGTTCGTGTTCATTGCATGCTACGCTCGATCTTGTGTACAGTCATGCCGAGGAAAACCAATGAAAGTCGAATATCGATCGAGCTCCGAAGGCTTAGTGGAGGATTGGATATTGGATGAGTCTGTCTTTCGCACTGTTGTCGACAAAGGGTAGAGGACGAATCTAGAGCTACCACCCCTCGGAACGCCCGAATTTCCAAGAGGAAGCATTGTTAGAGAGCCCAGGCCGACATCGGAAACATGGGACGGAGGACTTGGTCTTCGTCCGGGTCATGTAAAGTGAGCGCAACTGTATCATTCAATGTCCGGGTTGTAGCTGATAAACACATATTCTGGGGTTAGGGCTTATGACGACAGCCACAGACTGGGGTGAAGCCGGTGAAGCACCATATCACGACGCGAAAGGGTGCAATTGACTGTAATTGACCAAAAACCTGCTAGAAACTCCCATGGTTGGCTCACTCTCGCGTCTCACGCCTCTTATCAGCTGTTGACTCCCTTCGCTCCTTGTCATCCTCAAGCCACCATGAGCCTACCTGCACCGTCCCCGTCGCAAGCTTACTGCACAGTTTCCGCGCTAGAAGGGGGCTTCATTGAACTACCAGACCATATGTACATCACCACTGCAATTCCAGGATCTATCACCAAAGTCCCATCTCTTGCATTCCTCATCACGCACTCTGAGTCTAGGAAACACATCTTATTCGACCTTGGAATCCGCAAGGATTTCGCGACAGGCTATACTCCAGCCACAATCAAGAGGATCCACGACATTTTCGTGACCGACGTTCCCAAGGATGTCGTGCAATCCTTGGAGGAAGGTGGCATCAAGCCAAGTGACATCGACACCGTCATACTTTCCCATCTCCATTGGGATCATATTGGAGACCCCTCCCTATTTTCGAACGCAAAATTCATCGTTGGTGGAGAGGGTGAAGACCTCTTGCGGAAAGGTTACCCTGTAGATGAAAACGCTCTCTTTGCACAAGACCTACTCCCACGCGGACGCACCCAATTTTTGAAGACAGATGACTCAGATTGGGAACTCTTCTGGCCTTTTACACACGCGATGGATTACTTCGGAGATGGGAGTCTATATATTGTGGACGCACCAGGACACCTCCCAGGACACCTCAACTTATTACTACGTTCCTCTGCTCACGGCGGGTGGGTTTACCTTGCAGGCGACAGTGCCCATAACGTGCAGCTTCTCACCGGTGAAGCTGAGATCGCTATATACGGGACCAACAAGTGCGCTCATGCAAACAAAAAGCTTGCTGAAGAGCATTTGAGTAGGGTCCGAGTGTTGTCGAGGATGGAAAGGATGGAGGTAATTCTGGCGCACGATGAGGCATGGTTTGCGGAGAATCAAGGCGCTATCTTACCGGGGGCGATATCTTCCCCGTAGGTATTTCAAATAGATGCGATGAGAACAACTACCTTCGTGCATTGGTCGACGTCTGACTATGTGAGACTACCTTCGTGCGATTCTCCGCGTCCCTGACGCTAATTCAGCGTGACAAAGAGGTCATCCGGTCATCTGCCAGTGTGACGAGCGTGAGGGTGACGCTTTAACTTAGCGACGCCGCCGACATTGTTGGTGCTTTTTGCTTGTGAAACCTTCTCCTCTTCCGATTCGCACTGCACACCACCTCTGTGTCTTCCGTTACCAGCGTTCGGATCCCGACATCCTACAAAAAATTATACTAATCCCCAAAGAACTCCTCTTCGCTCCAACTTCGCTCCCCCAAATGGTGAAGCGTATGAACCAAACGTCCGTAAACTGACACAACTTATCGGTCTTGAGGAGGTCACTCTGACAAAACCGTATGTCTGGCGCATGTAGGACCGCGAAAATCTCTCCAAGGTGACACCAATCTCGATATGGGACATCCCCCATTACCTGCTGGGCGGTTCGCAAGTTCCTCATCACCTACCCCCTTACCTTCTATGTGGTTGGATCGTTGGGGAAAAGGCTCTCCTTAAATTGGCCGAAACCCATTTCCCCGACTTCGTTCTGCGCACTTGTGGAGACCGGTAACTTAGGTGCTTCCGTCCACGGTCTCAGTATAACATGGAGGATGCAATCATGGAGGAGTTCGCCATACCTAGCGACCTCTGAGACTGCCTTAATGTCACTGAAGTGATGCTCCTAGATAACAGTGTTCAATTAGGATTATGTATTGGGGATAACCGTCGAGGAATCGTTCGCCCTCATAAGATTATCAAGGCGATGGCGACGAAGCTGTTCAAGGGGAAGATGCCAAAGTGACACCTTGGTCCTTTTGCGTGGAAATGGACGCGCAAAGGTGAGCCTTTTATTTTCCGAGTCTGATCTTGTATGCTTAGGCGTGCATCCCTATAGTTCGCGTCATGACGCTTGAAGAAGCCGTGGAGTGGAGGCGCAAAATCAACCAAGCAAAGATATCTTCTCACTTCGAGGACACCGTCGCATTATAGTGGCCTCCCCCTTCATCGTGACTTTCCCTTTGTTACTTAATTCCTCAAGATCATTCGACTTTGGCCTTTTCCCATGTATACATGATACATCTACAGTGCTTTATACACCTAAGTTTCCCAGAGCATGAATGACCGAGCCTAATTTGCAGTAAACATCAGGTGTCTAACCTTTAATTCTGAATTCTGAGAGGAGTGTCTTCCCCTTGTACTATCTGGGTGCTTCTTTCAGTCGAATCGAAAACGACAACAGCACCAGAGGTGCGTGACCAAGTGGTGATGCCGGTCATGTGGATGTGACAGTCGTGTGTGTGACTCCTCCCCAACTCAGACATCATACTTTGTCTCTTAATCATATCCTTCATTCTTTCTAAACCCCGTCCTCAATATCAATGCTCAATCGACTATGGAAGATGTACTAGACAATGAGCAGGACATCTTCAGAGATAGCGCTTTCCGCATGACATCACGGCCGACGATGAACAAGCAATTCGAGTCGCTCGGCAGTGATTTTGCGCATAATCGCAAGAAAATCGACACCAATGACAAGAAGAAAGCTGTAGATCGTCGGGAGGCTCCAGCTCGATATGTAAACGCGGCGAATTGTAACGGTGGTCGAGAGAGTACGAAGGCGAAGGCGAAATGGGACTCGGACCTAGATCTTACTGACAGCGACGACGAGCTCGATACGCTTTCGAGGCGTAGCGAAACCCCTTCTCAAGAAGAGACACTCTCCTCTCAATATGCGAAGCAGTCTGCGACTTTGAAGACTTTGAAGTTCAAGAAGAAGTCAGCGTCAACATCGGAGTCTACGTCTACCTCGCAGCCCACCAAGTCTGCGTCGAACCCACTTTCCTCAGTCAGACAGAACCGGGATAAGGGCCCCATTCTCCATTCGTCGAAGGCCGCCGGTCGTTTCCCGATGGATACGGGATCACGCACAGGATCCTCATCCTCTACTACTCGGGACGTTTCGACGAAACGGAAGGTCTCAGACAACAACAACATCGGAATACCACAACCCGAAAGGCCAAGGCCAAAACCTCGTCCTATCCAACGACCCCCTGAAGTGGCCTCCAAAGACACTCAATCCAGTGGGCTATCACGTCAACCGTCGTCTTTTCCTATGGATCGTATGGCGCCGTTGATCGACAGGGAACCAATCAAGCCGGCCAAACAGCCCTTTCCCGTCTCTCCACTCTCTACCCCGATCGCCATGAAGAAGAGGGTACCTCAGGACTTTCCTACACTCTCCCCCCTAGACTCTGGCTTAGCCCCAAGTTCAAGCGTCGCTTCATTTCCCCCTTCTTCGCCCCCCGAAGCTAGGCCTAGCACTAAGCGCGTCAAAAGCTCGAAAGGTGTAAGCACGCGAGCAAGTGGAACGCGACGCGTTATCTCCAGCGACGAAAGTGACTCCTCGTCAGAAAGTGTGATGAAAGCACAGCCTTTTCCGATGAGTTCTCAAGACCTGGCCAGCATCCGTCATTCTCCTGGATCGCCCAGCAAGCGACCATCCCCTGATAATCACAGGGCTGGTGAAGGAAAGAAGAGACGCGAAGATTCACCGTTCGTCTCGTACAATCCATTTTTCATTATCAATTTTGTTAATCTCAGAGTAAATTAGACCAAGACTGGAGTCACCATGGTTTGAAGAAGACACCGTTATTATGGATACTTGTGCGTCTCAATCAAAGTTAACCTTACATCCTTGTTTGACTGTTTATTTAGCACTTCTCCTTGCGGACCCAAAAACCTTGTGCCCTTACTGCGACGCCCCCCTACCATCCTCGCCCACACCTCTCCTCCAATATTTACTATCTCCGGAGTACACTCCTCTCTTTGCGAAATCCCGACCTGAAGTACGACCGGGAAACAAGCTCGGTCGCACGGGTCCATTGAGCGCTTTCATACCTGTCTGTCAGCGACATAAATTCGAGAGCGACGTGCTCCCTGAAGCTGAGGCGAAAGGCTGGCCTAAAGAGATTAACTGGAAGCGGCTTGGTAAAAGGGTGAAAGAGATGAAAACTAATATCCAAAAGCTTTTGGGGGACGATCCCAAACATCGGGAACGGTGCCTTTTCTGGACGGACATCATGCAGGAGATGAGAGACAAAGGCTCGAGGGCCGTTACGGGGGTGACGGGACAGATTCAGAATTTCAAGAAGATACAGCCGGGATAGTAAGTTGACATTTCGTCAATGCTTTCATCGTTTCTGAGTCGCCTACTTTTAGCTATGGCGAACAAGGATCCAATATCATCCATCAAGTGCTGTTTAGTCTTTTTCCTCCGTCAGAAATCAACCAACAGGCTGTTGCTCCTCTCACACCCAACGACTTCATCTCCCGTATACTCGTACCGGAAGTCGCAGCAACGTTAATTATGCAGGACCAACACTTGTCCGATAAAGCACTGGCTGTGAAAGTTCTCCGTGAAAGTTCTGCCTATGGCGTGGCCATGTTTCCTGAGGACGGTGGAGATTGGGCCCAAGTTGAAGATGCCCGGTTGTCTGGGAAGTCTTTCACTGGCGCGTCCTCAAAGAAATCCGGCTCGAGCTCCAAGGGTGGTCGAGCAAGCAAGGCTGACCAGAGCCTCGAGCTAGGTGTGGCAGATATGATCGTCATGGAACGAGCCAGGAAGCGGCGTCTGGAAGTCGAAGAGGAGATGAGGATTGAAGATGAAATGCTGGATCGACAACGAAAGGAACGATCAAAAGAAAGATCGGCGCTGATCTCTGAGCAGTCAGAACAGTCGGATGCTCAGTCTACGTCGTCGAAATCGAAGAAGGATACAGGACGCCCGAAGCCAATTCCCCTCGCTCGCAAGTCCAAGAACCCACCATCCCGCTCTGTGAGCCGTTCAGGAACTACAGCAAGTAGTCAATCCGAGTCCGAATATATCGACTCTCGACCACGTCGTTCTTCGCGCCGCCCAGCTAGCGTGGTTTCCAAGGAACTTTCTCCGTCTGTAAGTGACTATGACCGTGCATCTAGTCAAAAACCGAGCGGAAAGTCTGCTCGACCACTACGAAACGTCCTTTACACAGACACCATAGAGCTTTCCTTATCAGACAGCGATGGTTCAACTAGAAAACAAAGCACCACACGTCAGAGTCGTAGTAAAACCAAGTCCAGCCGGGCATCCACTCCGGACAAACATGTTTCCCCTCGCGCGCGATCGACCTCAACAACGGCATCAAGAGATAGACCCGTTGATGGAACCTCAAAGTCGCTTCGGACACCCAAGCCTTCCAGATCTCGTCCGTCTTACCTCGATGATGATCATGATACACCTCGCCCCTCCGGCGTGGCTCAGAAGGGCAAGTCAGGTTCTGCCCTCCCCTCGTTGCCCGTCGGCAAGCAACACCATGATGATCCGTAAGTCCTTCGATGGCTGTAGTATGTTCCCCAGTCTGACCAATTGTTCCAGATCCAAGAGACGTCCGCGCGAACCGCCATGGCTGACAAGCATGGCACACGACGACGACGACGACGACGACGACGATGCCATGATCGTCGATGATAGTGATAATCATCCATATGGTGGTCGTCTCGCGCATGATAGTTCGGCCAGAAAAGGTCTGAAGAAGAAGGGTAGCAACTCGTGGCTACTCAGCGAAAGTGACGGCTCAGACCACTGATCGCGTTGCTTTCTCCCCACGAGAATAACTTACGATGCTTAATTGGTAAATCCCATCCTCGGGTGCTAGGTACTTAACCTATCTCGGCTTATAATACTGCCAGATTCTAATCTTCGTACCTATGTTCATAGTATGCTTAGTTGTATGCCTTGTTACTCGACGCCTGACGGCCTCAGTATCTTATTCACTTATATATGGCTTCTTTTCAGGGAAGTCACCCATTCAGTGGTCATTATATCTCCAGAATCTCGACACAATGTGTACTACGTTGCTCAGTCAAGCTCGTCGATAGAGTCGCTGTGGGATAAGGAGCGTCATGAATCTTGGTACAGGAAAGGGGAGAAAGGGGCTTACAAGTAAGAACGTTCTTCGAGGTCGCCGTCGACGTATCCGCGCTTGATGTAGGAGACGCTGAAATGGATTGTGTTAGGTTATGTTGCCTCAGGCGTCGAATCGAAAGAGTAGAGAGCTTACTAGGTTGCGAAGTCAACCTCACCATCGCGGGCCTCAAGGTCGTCGTCCTCGCGCTTATTGTTCTTTTTCTTCTCTTCTTCCTCTTTCTTCTTCTTCTTCTCCTCCTCCTCTTTCTTCTTCTTCTCCGCGTCCTCTTTCTTTTTCTTCTCGGCCTCCTCTTTCTTCTTCTTCTCGGCCTCTTCCTTCTTCTTCTTCTCTTCCTCGGCTTTCTTCTTCTTCCTCTCCTCCTCTTCCTTCTTCTTCTTATCAGCCTTGGCTTTCTTCGCGGCCTTTCGGTACTTCTTCAGTACTTCAGTGGTCTTCTTGTTGATCTCCTTGAACTCTTTGGTACATTGATCCTTGTCCTTGCCAGAGAGGGCAGCACAGGTCTTCTTGAGAACAACGAGTTTAGATTTGCGAGATTTGCGGCGAGGCCTCCAGAAGAGGGGACGCTTCTGTTTCTTGTCTTTCTTGTCATCACGAGCGTATCTATGCGGAAAGTCAGTCGGCCATACCCAGAGCGTAAACATTAAGTGATCGTACAGAGATTCAAGGTCCCTGTTGGAGTGATGTGAGATCAGTACGAAGTCTCCGAAACTTGGAGCTGATTAAATGACTCACATATCCGGTTCACGAGCAGCGAGGTAGAAGTCAGAGAGGTCACGAGCCATATGCTCGGAGTAATCAGCTAGGTCGCGAGCTTCATACTGGTATTGATTGTCGTAGGCAAGTGCTGGAGCGACAGAGAAGAGGATGGCGGTAGCGGCGAGGGCAACGGTGTAAGACTTGACCATCGTGAAAGAGAGGATTCGTAAGAGGTAAAAGGTAAACGAGAGTGAAGAAGGGTGAAGTAGGATTGGTAGTAGAGGAAAGTTGACGAAGTGTGTTGAGATCCTAGAGTAACCAGTACCTAGGGGATCGAATGAGTGAGACCAGCTGGGGAACCATAGACGAAGGAACGGCCGTATTTATACTCAACAGTTCCCCATGACGACACAAGGCTGGGCGATGCACACTACTTACGCCTGGGCGGTGCGCCGTGATGCAACTCGGGGTTACAGGGATTCACCTTGCGGTACTATGTTTCATCTGAATTCCATCGTTCGTTCTTAGAGCCTGCACAGTAGGTTTCCAAGGGCGGGTTGGTGATGAAACGGATACGGCTTATGGCCTGATTTGTGAGATCCTGTTAGCCCTCATGGGTAAGCATGACTTCCTGAATTGAGTAGCGATGAGCGTTTCATGTATAGTACAAATATTGGTGATGTTGATTTTATACACGAGATCCATAGACATCCTTGGCTTCAACGCCTCCTTGCCCTTTACGGAGGTTCGACTGCGCCCATCTAGAAAGCGTCTGAGAAAACAAAGATTAGGCATGATGAACAAGATCTCTGACTTTTTGATCCTGATGGACTCGATTTGGATAAATCCAGTGGTATCGGTAGGTTCGAAGCCTCCAAGTTCATCCATGGAGGACTCGTGTTCATCGTAGAGCCCCTGTATCAAGAGTTAACATGCGAAAATCCGAGGCAACGAAACAAGAACAAGACTGACCTCAGAGCTATCACGACCCTCAACCACAACATTGCCTTTGTACAGTTTCAAACGAACAACTCCGTTGACGGTACGTTGACTCGCTGGGATGGCTGCGCAAACGAATTCACGTTCCGGAGTGAAGAAGTGGCCATTGTAAAGGATTCTCCCCAATTCAATGGTGACGAACTGATCTCGGAGCGCACGAACATTACGATCGAGCGTAAGACCCTCCAGATCAATATGAGCGGCACGGAGGATAGTGGCTCCAGGGGATTCGTAGCATCCTCGGGATTTTACGCCGATGAATCGGTTTTCGACAATATCGATACGGCCGATACCATGCTTCCTACCCAATGCGTTCAAAGCAAGGAAAATTTCGACGGAATCGGTGTAAGTCTTGTCGCCAGCAACGACCTTGACCGGAAGGCCAGTCTTAAATTCTACACTGATGCGCTCTGGGTTAGTCGGGGCATCCTCCGGCGATGTGGTGAGTTTCCACATATCATCGGGAGGGGTTGTGTTGGGATCTTCAAGGATGCCGGCTTCATAGGAGATATGGAATAGGTTCTCATCAGTCGACCATGGCTTAGCTGTGGTCTGAGTAACGGGGATGGACTTCTCAGCGGCGAAAGCCAAGAGAGCCTGGCGACCAGCGAAGCGGTTGTAGAACTCTATAGAGATCACAAATCAGTTATGTTCAGTTATACAACCTGACAAACGGACCAGGAATTCGCCAGGGGGCGATAACTTTGATGTCCGGCTTCAAGCCGTAGAATGCAAGCTCGAAACGGACTTGATCATTTCCCTTCCCAGTGCACCCGTGTGATACATAGCTAACCAAGCGTCATTAGTGATGCATTGAAAGGGACAACAATCTAACTCACTCGCAACCCTCGCGGGCAGCCGCTTCGATCATACCGCGAGCGATGACTGGTCGCGCGAGTGATGTGCCAAGGAGGTAGACATTCTATTCGGGAGTTCGGAAGTGTAAAAAGATGATAATTAGAAAATTCGTACTTCGTAGATGCAATTTGCTTGGACGGCAGGATAGATGAGTTCCGTTATAAACTCCTTTTTGAGATCCTGAAGAATCGTTAGTGATGAATGACGCGTCCATTATCCTCAGTGCTTGCCTCCAAGATAAATTTCTTTGCTCCGACACCGAGAGCTTTCTTCTCTGCGGCAACGAAGTCCTGTTTGGTTGATCAGATATAGTCAGAGTCAGACGACTGTGTGATGTTACTTCTTCTTGTCCGACATCGGCCATAAAAGCATAGACTTCATATCCTTGCTCGATAAGCCACGCAAGGATGCATGAAGTATCTAAATGTTATACAGATATTGACATTTGATCAGTAGAGATCTACGCAAACACATGAAACTGGCATACCGAGACCGCCAGAGTAAGCAAGGAGGACGCGACCTGGTTTCTCGGACATCTTTCACTGGATAAGCTGTATGTCAAGGAAAGTTTTTGGTGACGGACGCCTACGGAGAGGGGATCGAAGGGGAGGAAATTTTTGAGTAGAATTTGAATCCGTTCGGCGATTTAAGTATTCAAATAGGGAGCTCACGTGCGTACATCAGGGGCGAAAGACGCTCGTCGAGGCACATCGCGTCGGCGCCACTCCTTGTTCTCCCTCACCATCACCACCTCCATCGTCGGCGACAGCTTCGTCGACGCTGGGTCAGCATTATGATGGAAAATGACGCTGTAACAAAACTCAAAGATGCTGTCCGCTCACCGCGAGGCTCAAAACGCAGCTCACATGCAGCGTTTCACGTAGAATCCTCCGCTGGACCCTCTCGTGAGCCCGTCAAGAATGTATCGAACGAACAGCCAGTCCATAGCATCTCTCGACATAGGAAGTCAGATCGGAGTATTTCACAGGAAGTCTCATCGACCGCAGCCTTGAAGGAGCTGGGATATCCCACTGCCTCAACATCCAAGTCACCGTTCATTCAGTCGCCGCAGCCACTTTTGAAGAAGAAGGATCACTCGGGTGCATCGCTTAGACAGCAATCTTCATCTAGCTCTCATGCTCAGCGACATCACCGGACAAAGGCTCAGACACCCATTGCCATAGACAACCCACATGCTGATCGGCGTTCTACAACATGGCAAACGATGCAGGAGGCTGAGTCGGAAGCTTTGAAGAAAGAGGTTGATGAGTTGAAGAGAGCCATGCTTGATTGTCAGAGGATGATGAAGAAGCAGAGCAAGGTTGGTCCCTTTCGAGCACATCATGGCCCACAGCGCTTAACGTTGCCTCAGCACATTAAAGAATTAAATGACCAACTCACAACTGTAAACCAGGTATGTTTGACCCTCTTGATTTGCTGCTACACTCGACTCATCGTAACACTAGGCCAAGAAGGAACAGGACATTCAATACCAACATCTGAAGACCAAAGCAAGTCAACAAGACGACGTTCGTTGTTCCATCACTCTTGCATGATTATCTACTAAAATCCAATGCAGCTAATTAACACCATCGAAGCTTCGCTTCAATGCCAAATATGCATGGACATGATCTCCAAGCCACAAGCGTAAGCCCCTGCTTATGCTGAGCATCCTGAATGCTCAAAGCGACCCATCTTCAGATTATCTCCTTGTGGTCACGTATTCTGTTTGTCTTGCCTACAAGCCTGGTTTCGAAAAGCCCCGTCTGTCGATGAAGACTTGGACGCTGGGATGACATTGGAGTACATCATGAATAGACCAAAGTCATGTCCCTTTTGCCGCGCCTCCGTGATCAAGAAACCCGCACCTCTCTTCATCCTTCGGGACATCTCCATCGCCATCACCAAGGCAAAAACGGCCCCTGCTCCCGCTCCCGCCCCAGTAACGGAGTCGGACGATTGCGATGATAATCCTTGGAAGGGAATCTTTCCTCCTTCAGACGACGAAGACAATGATGACAACAATGAGCCTCACAGTTACGATTACGAACCAGACTTCATGGACGAGTACGCCGTGCATTCAGCCGCTAGTATGGTTGATACCGGGATGTTGGATATGTTTATGGGACATTGGGGTGGAATAGGCATTTCCAGCGATAGCGACCTAGACGATCCTGAGGAACTCGAGGACCTCATCGAAGAGAATGGGAGCGAGGAAGAAGGAGAAGACCAAGAATACGACAGGGAGGATATATACGTTCCTATGCGCTGGGAACCGCCTTACCATGGGGTACCTGAGGACTTTTCCTACTCCGTCTCCAATGAAGTTTGGAAGCTTCTTCGAAGAGGTTGCACCCCTCTCATGATCCAGAAGTACAACATGCGCTACACGCATGAGCAAGGTATAACCGCAATCGTACAAAACGTGCGGTCTGGCGATTTGGTTATACCTGGACGCCTAACTATTTACCTTGGCTGGAATCTTTCGCTGAACCCCGAAGATCGCAATGGAGAGGCTTTCATCACCGACATGCTCACGGAGATGAGTGAAAGCCCAGAACGGTGGTTGCTTGACGCCTCTCATCGATCCGGCGACAGTTGGGAGGCGCATAGGCTGATATCGGTGTCGGAGGTCGACAGCGAAGAGTACGAGAGCACAGAAAGCGAGCTCTATGATGAAATGTAGTTATCCCCCAACTTTCATGGACGTTTCGTCTACATATGTACATGTTTATCCCATCCTCCATACTCTACTGTATCATAATTCACTGTATTATTATTGTGCTACTTATACATACTTACATGGAATGTAGTGAGGGCCGGTACTCCACTTTTCTACCTACGGGGAAATGCGCAAATATCCGATATCGATGGGTTTAATGGCTACCACGTCCTTAACGGTACCCGCCCAATTCTCTAAATTGCATAAGAACTGAACGACGCCCAATAAGAATGGAGGAGGGAAATGGGTGCGGCTGCATTGCGGTTGCATAATAAAAATATGGAACGACAAATCAAGAAGTCGGGTCAATGGATGGAGGACACCATTTGACAGGCTTAGTCTCCATCCTCCAGTAGTGTTTATCGACGACTTGAGTAACTTGCTGGAAGAGCGATGGAGGAAGGATCCCGAAGTCATTTCCAGGAGACAAAACGACGTTGTTTGCCGAAAGAAAAAACTTGTATCCTGCAGATAAGGCCAAGGGGAGATTAAGAAAAATCAAAATCTCGGAGGTGGGGCGTAGACCTGGGTTTGTAATTAGTGTTAGTACGAACATATGTATGTGAATTCAAAGTCCCATACCACTTATGCCACTCCGTGGCTTGAGTCTGGGGAGATCGGTAGCAAAATGTATATGCTGTCGCCCCATTCGGGATAAGCCTTGCGTTGCTAAAGCGCGTTGGTCACTACGGAGGTAGTTAAGATACCCCGAGGTAGAGCGAGGTGCTCACATATAAATTTCCATGCTGCTTGCGTGGTTCCATGGACAGCCATGGGCACCTGGTCAGCAGACAAGATGGGGGTCAAATCCAAAGTTACGTCCTACGTTGAGATGAGTCAGTACAATTATAGTCCTGAAGTGCTTCAAGCTTACCGCTATTGAATGACCTTGGTTAGCTCGTATCAACCAGTTGCTCTCGGATCCATCACGGTCTAAACTCATGCTGAATCGCCCTTTCTTGTCAGTCTGGACCAAGTCCTCAAGTTGCATGAAATCAAGACCCCGGAGTGCTGGGTGTCGCAGCTACAAGCGGTGTGAGGAAAGATTTCAGTGACTGAGATAGAGAAAACATACTAGGTCTTGCACGCGAACAAATCCATCGGTACGCATATCAATTCCTTCATTCTTTCCGCCGTGCCGCAGAAGCCAGGTAATGGTCTTGGAAACGCGAAACTTGGGTTGCCTGCGAAGTAGGTCCGTCGAGGTCGCTATGTTTCTATTAGATCCATAATGCCAATGGGCGTGATGACGGACGGAACGGAGAGCTGAGAAGAGCATATGGGCGTCAAATGCTGGTGGACACCAATAAATTAACTAGGGACGCCTGCGTCGTCAAAAACAACCTTGCTTGCTCTATGTTGGGCGCAAACATTGTATAAAGTAATCTAAAGAATAATAGGATTTATTGCATTCCCTAACCCCGAT
>BEWF01000080.1:0-33464 GCA_002583695.1 Pleurotus salmoneostramineus
TTACATATTTTTGACAGTACAGCTTGTCTACTCGGTTTAAACTCAGATCCACCAGGCCGTCTATTGACGGTCTCCTTTTCAAGCGACGACTTCATAGCGGACTGGTCACGAGGCTAGCTAGTCTACTCCGGACGGGTGAACCGTGCGAAACTTCCTTTTATGTGTATAAACTGCTTATCCCCATTTATATCCTTCCTGTTTTGATCTTCGCTGTTACGCCGCCTTCGAGTCAAGTCTCTATCTATATAGTTGACACTGCTTCGATGCTTTATTTTGCTTTTCGTGCTTCGGGGTCTTATATCTGTATTGTGCTCTTCTATGCTTGCTCGTTTGCTTCGGAATAAAGAGTCATCGCATTGTGCTCCTGCAGTCATCAGCAAGCCGACGTCTGAGACTCCTTCCTCTCTACATCCGCCGCTATTGTTGTCTGTATCTGTTGTTTGGCTTGCCTTGCTCTTCGATCTTGGCCATTTCTCAGTTCACATGTCATTACGTCTCTGGTTGATCTCTGAACTCTCGGCACCTATCATTCATTCACTCGAGTTGCTTTTGCCTATTTCTCGTCTACAGAGGGTATCTCTCCTTTGTCTCAATGCTAAGTCTTTGTAATCTAATTTCCTCCTTGGCTAGATCAAGATTGGGGTGTTTCGTCAGTAACTTTCTGTCGACTTTTCGTAGCAAACGCCGAACGGCTTGTGTTATGCCCTCGCGATCTCGACAACGCGACATCGACTCGGGTAGCAGGATACCGAAGTTCGCTCATGCACGGCTACGCGCCAAATCTTGGCAAATACTATTTGTCAACGTTAGATGCAGTTATCGCCCACGATCCCAAACTGAAACGAAACTTCAGAAATAGTGACTTTGCGTCGCTGATCGTGAATTTTGGACCGAGAACGGCATGCAAGAGGCATCGAAACGTTTTGAATCTAGCCTGGGGTTGGTGCGCAGTCACAGCCTTGGGCAACTATGATTTTCGTAAGGGCGGGCACATTGTCCTTTGGGATTTGGGATTGGTCATCGAATTCCCGGATGGACGGTGTTGCTTCCTTCGGCTGCTGTATCCCACTCGAACACCCCGATTCAGCGTGACGAGACGCGATACTCAGTCACTCAGTACACAGGTGGAGAGGTCTTCCAATGGGTAAAAAATGGGTTTCGTATGCAGAAGAATGTACCTCCGTCAACGGAGTTCAAGAAGGAAAAAAGGGGATTGGCATGTTTAGCACAGCATAGCTTTGCCAACTTTTATTGAGTACAAATTTCAACACTACATGTCATGTACTCACAAAGCTATAGCTGAAGCAAGGTGATTCTCGGCGCCCTAAGCGCCACCCTAGTGAGGACAGGGGGAACGAGGAAAGAGCGAAGATCGAATGCATTTAGAAGTTGAGACACTAGTTCGGAGAATCAGTGCTTTCGGCGTATGAGCTTTCAGTGTCGTTAGCTTTAGAATCCGACGTGCAGAGTCGTCTCCGAAATATTATGCGAGTCTTGCAGTCTGGAGAGTGCACACAAAATCGTTGGAATCGCGCGTAAGAGGTACACATTATTTATCCTGGAGAAACAACTTTGAGCACGGCCGCAGGTACCGCCGTAGGGTGCCTTTAACCGTCAAAGAGGTCTCCCGAGGACGCGAGCGTGGTCGGGCAGTGGGCTAACTTAGTACGAGCTAGGCAAAGTCTCCGAGAGGTGCTAGTAGCCCGGCTAAGAGACGTCGTCGATGAACACAGCGCGCGACCATACATTTTTGGGAGCAAAAAATCCTTCAATACAACTTTTCATTTTTGCGGCACCTTTCTGCCTCAAGAAAATGTTGAGTTTATCCACGAGAAAAATTCTGAGAAAATGATTGGTTTTTGTGGGGTTTTACCGAGGTAAAAACAAAGGATTTTTGCTTGCTTTGTCTTGAGCAAAAATCTCATCAAAACTTCACATTTTTGTAGTCTTTTTCAGAATGAAAAAGCGGGACAAATTTCGTCTTTTCTCGCCTATTTGGCAGGGGGACCGACCATTTTTTCGCCCAAATCCACGATTTTTTGTGGAGAAAAATGGCCGAAAAATATAAGATTTTATTTGAATTTTTATCGAGAAAAAACGTTACATTTTTCGTGACTTTTTTATCCCGGGAAAGGTGTTGAAAAGGTAAGATTTTTCTGACATTTTCTCGCAGAAGAAATCATGCGTTTTTCGCAAGGAAAAGGCCTGAATAAAACTTGATAATTTATTTATAACATTTTTCGCACTCAAAAATATATGAGCGCACGCTGTGGAATGAACGTAGCGGCCTCGATATTCGTGAAATAGGTTAGAACATTGCACCTGAAAGACGGAGAGGCTCCGCCTGAAAACTTGAAGTCCCATCAGTGGCCTGGTAGTGACAATGTTTCAACTTTGGGACGAGTCCAAGAAACCGGTCAGGTCTTGGTTTACCTCCAAGAAAATTGCAGGGAAGATCAAGGTTGGCCTACGCATGGGTATGGACGGAATGCTGATGGTGGCTGTTTAATTTTCAAAAGAGCGGGCATACCGGAATCGGGCGGCCCGTCCCGCCGGAGTACATACCTAGGCTCGATTTCACGTATGCGAGGAACTGGATACTGAGTCTAAAACTCATCTGATCATGGTCTATAGTCCGGGAGTCCAACGGTTCAGGCTGAGTCGCCGAGACTAGCATCAACTTGACACAAATTTGAAACAGATTGCAGAGGCCAACTATCATTACGTATCATAAGGAAGAAGAGATATAAACGTCAGGTATAAACGGACCAAGGGCAGGTATATAAGAACACCACGGACAACCGAATGAAAAGTGAGTTTTAGAGTTCAAATGTTCGGACATTCGCGAGACATTTTCAACGCACAACCTGAAATTGTTCGCACTGGGAATGACGTGTCGCGAAAGATTCAAAGTAATCAGAGGAAAACAGGGATAAAAAGCAGGGCTGCGGCCACTACAGGATAGCGAAGCTTGAGGACGTCCCCGCTGTTTGAGGTGGTTTCAGCGCTAGTAGCCGAGGTAGAAGGTGTTCCAGTTGCGCGATGCGAGGCCGAGGAGGAAGAGGAAGTTGAAACGGGGGTGCCGTTGAAGCGTTGGGCATTTTGCTGCGATTGAATATCAGCGAGGTAGCCCTTTCAAGTATTCTTAAAAATATACCTCGAATCCGGTGAGGGTCTTCCCAGAGGTTTCGTTGAGGTTGATTGAACCAACACCTCCATCACCACATGTGTTGGCATCGTAGAAGTAGATCGGGGCGTCGTTTTGGACTTGAACGTCTAGCGTGGTGATCGCAGTGCCATTGTTCGTGGGGCGGAAGTCAGAATTGAATCCGTTGATCGTTGGGTCTTGCTCATGAATGGGGCGACATGGAAACTCGAAGCTAGATTGGGTCACTGAGTGGTTCCCGTTGGTGACTGAAGGTAGGTAGGGTTAAACGGGGACGCTGTTGAGTCAATGGAAAAGACGAACAATTGAACCTCACGGTGTCGCCAGCATTGGCTTCGACAACCTGTGGTGTGAATACCTGAGCTGCGTCGTTTGTTCGGTTGGCTCCAACTTGGACAGTGACGATTTTCGCTGCAACAAGCGTTGCCAGGCAGATAAACTGAGATGGAGCGTGTGAGACGCGTCTCCAAAGATAAGACGCCACATACAGAGACAACGGAGGTAATGCGAATGGACAACATCTTTTTTCGAGCTTGGAGTATGCTTATCGGAGGGGGAGTGGCAAAGAGCAACCTCACAAGGTAGAAGAGCGGAAGAAAGAGGACGAGGAGCTCCTAGAAGCCGTCTCCATTATTTATAGGGAGGAAGGCGTGTTTTGCGTCCGTTTGCGGGTATTTTGATGGGTCGCAATGAGAAGCAGGGGATGCCCACCACGTTCATATAAGAAACAATGCAGAAATGACACTTCTGTGACGTCCTGAGTTGCAAATACCAGTCAAATGAGGAGGAGAACATGTCTATTTTCACAGAGTATTACGAGCAGCCAGCATCAGAGAAAGTCGTGTGCATGAGTCCACCGTAGCCCAGAGACAGAGCCATTCCAGGAGCAAAGGCGACATCGGCGTGCGCGCGAAGAAAATGGAATCCGAACAAGGTCGAAGCTTGAGCTAAAGAGACAAGTGACGGAATGGAAACCAAGCGAGCTCAGGGGGCGTTTGATACACACGTGCTTCGCGATCACCAAGTCTAGACACTATCATGAGGAGGAATTGCTATCTATCATGCTGCTGTGAACTTTTTCCTTCCTATCTCCTCTACTACCATCATCCACGACATGCCATTCGCAGAAAATCCAGGAAAAAACACATTATCGATAAGGCTTTCAGAGGCCGCACTCTTCCTCCGGACCAATGATTTCACAGGCAGGAGTCGTGACTCAAGGCCATCTCTCCTGCGTGGCTTACTTGTCCTCGATCTCGTAAAACCAACAAAGATATCCAGCATCGAGATCGACCTCACCGCAAGGTCATCCACATCGTGGCCAGAAGGTATGATGCACTCACGGGTCTAAGCGGACAAAATACCCAACCTTAAACTCATGCACCAGGTATCGGAGCCCGGCGTCTTGAGGTCGCTGAGGAGCATGTCGTATTCTCAGCAAAGACCGTTTTCTTCAAAGGCGGCGCAACCCCTCGAAGAACAGTCTCGATCGGACCAGGAACGCGAGATGAAGCCGTACGAGATGATTGGGATGGCGAATCTACGACCTCTGGCAACCTATCCCGGGGTGCCTCAGAGAGAGAAACGGATAGATCACGAGCATCTCGTCGGATCAGTCTCGATAGCTCATTTTTTCACCCGCACCCCGTCGTACACAGCGAAGATCATCGCATGCTACATACCCCTCCTTATTCCGCTTCATCCGCCAGTCCGCTTGACCGATCGGTGAGCACACTCTCGCCCCGCGCCAGCCTGCGACACGAAGATAGCCCCGCACAAACGCTAGAAGATCTGAGGAATGCTCTCTTGTCAAGTGCGACAACGCCTGATCATGGTCCGTCTTTCTTATCTCTCCTCTGACCCCTCGATCACTTACACATCGTAGCTCGCAACGGTCACTCGCCGAACGGAGGCTTTGACTTTGGTGGTATTCGCCCTCGAAGAGACGGGTCAAGATCCCTCTCACGTCGCCCCAGTATCGAGGATATTCCTGAGAATGAACCTGGGCCAAGCCGCCATAGTACCTTGTTCCATAGGCACACGAATGGTGCCACTTCACCTCGATCAGTTGAATCCAACTCAAGCCAAGACTTGTCATCCCAACGCGATGACGACCACAAGAACGAGCATCGGGGGAGAAAACATCACCGATTCAGTTTGGCCTCCATAATCGATGCAGTGCGGCCTTCCTCCCCACGATCGAGGGAACGGCATCACGAACGTGAACCTAGCCGTGGACGCAGCGTGGACGTCAGTACTAATGGGACAGCGAAGGCCACCTCCAGGGAACGCCCTACCCTGGGTAAGCTAGGCGACATCATTAAGCTCGAGTCAGCTGAGGATAAGAAAGAGGGGAGAGATGGATGGAAGGAGTTCAAGAAAGGTATGCAAACATCTACACGATCTTAGCGACACGTCCCCTAACATTGCAGATATGCCAAAGGCACTTACACCTACCCGATCTCATTCCAAATCCCCGGACATTCGCCCCCGAGCCTCCAGTGTAGTTTTGGAGCTGTCGTTTGGCAGCTGAAGGCTACTGTCCACCGACCGGGCACGTTCACGTCAAAGCTCTCAGCCACTCGCGAAGTCAACGTGATCTGTAGTCCGGGGACGGAAGACACGGAAGACACGGAGAACATCATTGTCGAGCGACAATGGGAAGATCAGCTCCAGTATCTCATATCTATTTCAGGGAGGAGCTTTTACATTGGGGGTACCGTGCCGGTGCAATTCACTCTGATGCCACTGGGGAAGGTGAAGATATACCGAATATCGGTATACATTGAAGGTGAGTCCCATCAGTCTGGTTCTTCTGTTCCCATCATGACTGTCCTGCATAGAACGCGTGGATTATTACACCCACATGAAACGGGTTGCTCGAACGGATCCAATCAACCGAATTCTCCTCCTCTCGCTTAAGCACGACGAGAAAGGCGGTGGCCCCATCCTCCCACTCGTTTCCGACGACCCAGATGCCTTCAAGAAGTCACCTTTGATGTCTGTCCTCACCCATGAAGATGATCTGTCGGACATGGCTTCTAGCTTCATGGGACCTGGGCCGTGGTCGTTCCATCATGAACTCCGTCTGCCTACGTCTTGCCACACCTTGCACTTTACGAACAAGAATCGCAGGGCAAACATTATCATTACGCACATGATCAAGTGCGTGCTGAGGGTGGAACGCGGCGATGATAAATACCTGGATGCGAAGAGTGGAAAGAGGAAACTCTTTGACATCGTCATCCAGACCCCAATACAGATCCTCTCCGTGAGTCGTTTCATGTTCACTACATTGCGACGTTGGCCTGATATCGTCTCTCCTTCGTAGTGTCGCTGCAATCCCGAATGGATATCGCTACCACCGTACTCGGAGTCCTACGATGACCACGTTGATGATGAACCACAATGCCCGTGTGTAGCAAGAAAGGCTAGCAATAGCCCCATCAGTAGGATGAACACCAATACGTCGAGCAATTCGTCCGTTTCGACCGTGGCGTCTTCATTCATTGAAGCGCTGACATCTCCAACCCCGCGTCGGTACGAATCACTGCTTGATCAGAACACGCTGTTCGAGAGGCTCGTAGGAGGGCAGGAAACAGAGGCAGGTGAAGTGCCGCCTTCGTATGATGCTGTTGCAAGGGGAAGAGATGGTGTCAATGGGTATTGATTTATGTGGAATGGAACAGTTACATGGGGGTTTCATTATATCACTCTTGGTGATACCGGGACTGTCTATCGTTTATTAGTATATATATTAGATCTTCATATGTAGATAGATGGGTCATAATCCAATAATTTAGTTCTATAGTCAAACAACCTAGTCCTCTCTGTATACGTGGGGCATGTCAGGATGAGTGGCGTAAAAGAAACAAGATACGCACTCTGGTGTTTCCCTCCGTAGGAAAAGTAGATCGATCGCTGCCGAGAAGGCCGCGAATGCCATGCCGCCACCAAAGGCTGCCTTTGGGCCCGAATTTCGAGCAAGGACTGCTCCTGCAAGGAAACCTGATGATACCGAGTTGTATATGTCGTTTTTGGCGCGATACTATGCAACACAGTTAGATGAATGAGATAAGAGACGAGGTGTTGGGTACTCAACAGATTCTATAACGCATTCTATTCCAGCGAAGAGTGCTCCGACCTTTCCGAAGCCTTTTCCACTTGTCCACATCCCACGACCCATTTCTTTCATGACTTCCCGAGCTTTTTGGTGGGCTTTTAGACCGGCTTGCGACTGCTGTCGGAGGATGGGATCCTCGTACGCGAAGGATGCCGACATTAACGAGAAAAATGCACCAATACCGAACCCTAGAGTAGAAACCAGTGAATTAGGGTGATTCTTAATAAGAAAAGGCGACGAGGGACGTTACCTGCACCACCTGCAAGAACGGTCTTAACCGCGCAGGATTCCATGGCCATAGCTGTGTAGCCTTCCCATTTTTTCTGTTGGTCGAGGGCAGCTCGGTCCTCTTCAGTGAAGCCTGGAGGTAGAGGCTCCTTTCCAGGAGCGTAGATCGGAGCCTGGCCTGGAAAGCCCGTGAAGGACCTCCCGTTCATGATTCCGAGTGGATTGAAACGGACTCGGAGGTCCCTGACTGAAAAGTGGTTGTTTGCCTGTGCTTGGCAAGAGCTTTGGTTGCTGCTGTCCAGTGGCACGACGCGTTCAGGTTTCACGCGTCGGCCATGTGGCTTTCGTGTTCTTCCTTTCCGCTATCATTGGCATCGACGGCCAAATGGACGCGCAAGACAGAGGCTTACAGCTCACTATACGCTATCTCGATAGAGATTCTAACAAATGGGATGTTACTCGAGCCATCGCTGCTGTGCTTCATTCAGACGAGTTCAGTCGAACGGAACCTGGAGAACGGAAGGTTAACTTCGAAGTAATGCTCAACCCAAGCAAAGCCGGAGGCGTCGGTAACGACGGTACTGGAAAGATGATTATCCCCAACTCCTCCATCGCGAATCGTTTTCTAAGATGGGTGAAGGATCGTCCTCTCAAGATGGGCAAAGCGAAGCTACGGTTCTATCCTGAAGGCATACCGCTCAACTGGAAGCAGCAAACGCTTGCGAGGACACCCTACGTTGATCCAAACGTTGAGGAACAACATGAACGGATTACGCGTAATCTAAGCGATGCCATCCGCCTAGATGCGATCCAGTTCGGCACATACTATAGACCAGCCTATCCGTCCAGTGAGAAGGATCCTTTGGCTCCAAGGGCGTTCTCTATCGAATATGAGAAGGATCTGGTCTCAAACATCGGGTGGCTGCGCTTTGCATACGACCACAAGCTCCTGTACATCGAGGTTCGTCATGCCTGCTTGGTTGTCTCCGAAAGATATTTCAATTGAATAGGTTGGGGATCCGTCGCGCGAAAACTATGGCTTCAGGATTTCAATACCATTCCACAGCATCAAAGTGGTTGGCGCAGGTTACGATGGAAAGCCTTGTAAGCACCACATATGCTTCTTCACGAACCAACCTTGAATGGGTTCTCTTCCAGATCTATGTTTCGACACACATACACCACCTATCCTAGAAGCCATTCACTTTCATGCTCCTATGTATCAACGCGGTCATCCGGAGAAAGATAAGGTCCGGCGCAGAGTCGGTTCATTGGATGAAGCTCATGCAGCGGTCTCCCCTTTCGCCCATCAAATACGCCTTAATCTGTTTCACGACTTTAATGACGATATGATAGAGAAGTTTGTTAGCTTGTGCAAGCATGCTGAACTCGATCACCAGAAGCTCATCATTAGGTGCAGACCAACCCAGCAAATAGATGCCTCCCGAAGATACTTTTTCGCGACCTTGAACCGGACACACAGACGAATATTTCAGAAGAACCTATGGGTTGAATCATTGCCATGGGCAGTTGGGTTCCAAGTCGAACTTCTCCTTCACAATGCACTCCTCAATACCGAGGACATCCTAAACGCGCTTCGACCACTCATCGATGATTTGTGTTCAGAGCACTCGCACGACAATGGATTGTATGTTGGCGACTTGCTACGTCAATATGCTGAGATCTTAAAGGACAAGTCTCCTCGAGAAAGCCCATTGGCTTGTTTCAAGCGTCTACAGTCCTCCTGGCGACCTCTCCCTGCGAGACTGCCCCCAGGCCATTTCAACTGTCGCCATGTTACGTTTACGCCAACTCGATTGATCCTCGAGGGGCCGTATGCCATCCAGTCCAACCGAGTCATTCGCCAGTATTCCGGCTATGAAGAACACTTCATTCGTGTTGACTTTCGGGATGAAGACATGCGCAACTATCGTTGGGACCGCGCTGTTGATGGTGCATCGTTTATTCGTGAACGTGTTGGCACTATTTTGAAAGAAGGATTTGAACTTGCTGGAAAGTCGTTCGAGTTTCTTGCTTACTCCCAGTCGGCTCTGAGGGAGCATGCTGTGTGGTTCATCAATCCCTTCCAGCACCATGAACAAGGTTGGATAACATCGGGATCCATCAGGTCTTCTCTGGGCACCTTTGAAGGCGTACTCCTGCGACAACCGTCCAAGTATGCTGCTCGTCTAGCGCAAGCGTTCACGGCCACCGATCCATCGGTGAGCATCAAGCGCTCCCAGTGGCGCGTTGCTCCAGACATTATCGATAAGCATGGTCGACAATTTACGGATGGATGTGGGACCATTTCACAGTCGTTAGCCAACAAAATATGGGACGCGCTTGAACGTGGGGGAAAGACGATCAAGCCAACAGCGGTCTGTACCCGACGCCCTATAGAAATCCCTATCGCTGACACAGTTTAGTTTCAAATCAGATTTCTGGGCTTTAAGGGTGTTGTTAGTGTCGACGAACATATTGGTACATGGGGTGAGGGAATTGATATGGTGCTCAGAGATTCCATGCAGAAATTTAAGCATCCTTCGGAGGATGTCGAGGATTCAGAGGCAGAGATCGAAATTGCGGAGTCGTTCGAACGGCCCATGCCTGCGTACCTCAACAGGTGAGCTCTGCGATTCAAGTGAAGTCCCCGCCAACTAATCGCCTTCCGCGGAAAGACCACTGATCATGTTGCTTGAAGATGGTGGTGTCAAACAAAACGCTTTCCTCGACCTCCAGCAATCGACCGAAGCTCGCGCCAAAATGATTCATGACTCGTATGAAAAGTTTGAGGAACTTCTGCGCGCTCATGGTCTTGGGAATCCATACAGGCTATCTGCCCTTGTACAGCGCTTGAAAGACCTGGATCTTTCACCTCGCCCTAGATCGACATCCTACTTTGACACACCATTCTTACACCATCTTCGGCAAGTCTCCATGGTCACCGTGCTACGAGAAATCAAGCACCAAGCTCGCATCCTTGTTCCGAATAGCTATCTCCTCGTGGGCGTTGCCGATGAAGGACCTGCGTATGTTAAGGCCGGTCACCAAAATGTGTTCGTCCTTCCTGAAGGCCGGATATATGGTACCTATTTTCTCTGTGCATCCTGAATCTTGTCATTGATGATGGATCTGTGTAGCTTGCGTCCAGAAACCGGAGGATCCTGAACCCACATGGCTGCATGGAGCGTGTACCATTTCGAGGAGCCCCGTCGTGCATCCTGGTGACAGTGAGTCCATTTGATGATTCTGTGCCCAATGACTCGAACTCAGAGGTAATAGTACAAAGAGTACTCGCAATCGGCAAACCACCTCCAGACAAACTCTGTTCCTTTGCGAAGTTGAGGAATGTGGTTGTCTTTTCTTCCCAAGGTGCATAACGTCCCACTCTGGGTGTGATCGTGTTAATGTGTAAACAGGAAGTAGACCGCTGCCGTCTTGCTTAGGAGGCGGTGATCTTGACGGGTATGTATCCCCCCTAGTTTCAAGCAACGTCCTGATTCATCGTAACCCTGGAACTGCAGGGATACTTATTCAGTGATGCAACACCCCCCTCTTCTCGCTCCCAGTCACAATCGACCAGCTGAGTACGAGGCGATCAAAGCCAAGGAGCTGGATAGAGATTGCACCGTTGAGGATATCTGCGATTTCATTGTGGAATACATCAATTCAGATGTCTTGGTAAAAATTTTGCCACTCAGATTTACTCATGTCATATTCAAGTCTTTTCTAGGGTTTGGTATCGGATCGACATTTGATCATAGCAGGTGAGCTATCTACCCTCCGTGAAAGAGTCCCAACCTAATATACTTCTTATAGATCAATCATTGGTAATTGGGAATCTCTGGTACTCGTTGTTATCCTCCGGAGAACTCATTCAACCTTTCAGCTAGGCTCAAAGGATCCGGATTGCTTGAAATTAGCCAAGCTTCACTCGAACGTACGTTTCCTTTGTCCTAGAGCACATCTACCGATCTCATCGCTCTCTCAGGCCGTCGATTACGCCAAACATGGTGTTCCTGTTAACATCAATGAAGATGGCGAGGATGCTCTTCCCAAGACCTTGATTCGCTGCAAACCCGATTGGCACGCCGCGGAAGTGGTCGCTCCTCGACACGTTGACTACTACGATTCATATCGTGCGCTTGGCCTCTTATTTAGATCCATCACACTTCATGACCCAAATTTCAACGAATGGAAGAGTGAAAGCAAAGTTGACCCTTCGAATAACCGCCTTTCGGACAAGCTTCGGCCGCTTTTGAAGAAGTACATTCCTTCGTATCGAGACCCCGATGGAAAATGCGAGGCCACCCGACAGCTATTCCATCAATATACCAACGAGCTGCGGTATATATGCAAGACTCATACCACGAGTAATGAAGCAGGAAGTCGCCTGATAGAGTCGGAGGCTGTTGTTGGCACCATCCTTGCTAAGTGCTCGCAGAAGCGGTGGCGAAAGGACAGGGTGTACCGGATGCGGACCCACACTTCTGTCTTGGTACGAGAAATACAGAGCCAGCTGCTTGATCAAACGAATCAGTCAACGCTGATTCAAAGCTTGGAGAAGGGCTGGAAAGCGTGGTATCATGCCCTCCACCATTATGTCGACTTCGGAGCGAATAGCTTTGGTATCATCGGATTAAACGTCGTCTTCGATTGCTTGGAGAAGCTGGGGGAGGTGGAAGAGGAAGAGGAGCCACCATCGTTCAGCTCTGCTGACGACGAGTTTGAGTCGTTCTATGAGTAAGCGTAGGGTATTATGTATAGCGTCTGTGCATGTTCAATTACAAAATGTAGGGTATGACGATGGTTCGATTCTTGGGGTAACTGTCTCCAAACTTTTTGCGGTACCAAAGGTGGCCCTTGTACGCACGAGGGAACATCAAGAGAATCTCTAAGATGAAAAATATGTAAGGGGGCGTTAAGCTTGGCCAGAAGGGGTTATTTGGGGATGGGAGCGTCGTAATTGATGTCCAAGTGAAGTTGTGTGCCGAGGGGAGGGAAGGGATTGGTGCTATAGCCAAAGCGAGGCCGAGCCATTCGAACCATTCGCAGAGATAGTTCGGGAATGAGACGTATTCGAACAGGAGACCACGAGGGATGGCGTAGTGTTCACCGGTAGACTTCTCTCTCTTCTTTTCGGCGTTGCGACGGAGGTTCATGAGCAGTTCATCGTGTGCGATGTTGCCAACCAAGCCTACCGCCCACATAGAAAGGCCCAAATACCACAGAGCTGACGGAACGCGGTCTATATACTCCTGTCCTTCCGACGCGATGTATGTTCCCATCAGAGAGCCATTCATGACGTTGAAGAACATCCCGGAGAAAAGAACAGAGACATGCGATTTCGAGCGTGACGGGGCTCGCAACGGTGAAATAATTGCGCGGTTGAGGTAGTGAATGAGATACGCAATGACTACGACCTTGGACCGCGTGCTGAGGTGTGTCGTGACTGCGTTCAGGTCGCCGCTGCCAACCAGAGTTTTGGTCTGCCGAATTATTGCGTTTATGAGAGTGAGGGGTGACACCAACTCCATGATTATCCACGAGCGAATGCCATCGATATAAAAGATTGAAGCTGCATTTTCAGGCGTAAAGCGGCCGAACCGAGCGTTGATGAAGAATGTAACGAAGAATATGAGAACGGCCAGGAGAGTGAAGCATTTCCGTCCACCTGGATCAGAATGGAAGTTATATTCGAAGCTTATCATAACGTAAAAGGGTGGGACTCACAGTCGTACAAACTTGTTTTTGGCGGTAATTTGATCATGGTTGGTGATGACGAAGACTGACCTTCGGTGGTGTTCCCCACATTGTCGGAGGTTTAGCGTGGAAATTTGGTGGCCCAGGGTCAACGGATGACAGCCCCGCTTCCTGCTCGTCGTGCTCAATGTCCTTCGTCGTCGCCTCCAATGGCCATGAAGCGACCATCCTCATTCGCTGATATTATGGCCCAAGCCAAGGTGGTCTGCCAAGAGACCGAATTTGAAAAGCGGAAGCGGAAGCGAACACGCTTTCGAAAGGCTCCGTCGTCTACGACGTCCACTTCGTCCTCGTCCTCGACGTCGACGGGAGAAATAGCGCAGCCCTCCGATGTAGGTCCGTCAACATTCAAGTTTTCGATACATGAAAGTCAGCAGCCGAAAAGTTTCATCGACATGGGTCACTCAATGATGACTTTTCGCGTTCCCCTCCCATCTGGTGCCAGTATTTCGACATCGACGTCCACCAACCCGCTTCCACAGGCGCCATTCACATTCATGGTGCCGCTTACGGCCACGGTACCACCAAGCTCAGCTATTGTAGAGTCCTCTGAGGCGCTTTCAATGCCGCAAACTTTTCCGTGTTCATCGTTTGTGCATTCGGCACCTTCGTCTCCTCAAATAATAGCTTCAGTCAATGATTGTGGTCATCCAGCCTCTTCGGGAACCAATGTGAAAGAAACGACGGCTGCTCTACCATCTGCGCCTCCTGCTAGCGAGCCAAGTGATGGGGGGTCCAACGCCCCGCCGTGTGGTCTGTTCAACAAGCTGACGCGATCGAATCGTGTTGAATTAGCGCTCACCCTCCTCCAAGATGGAGGGATTGACCTCGCCAGCTTCATCTCGGATGTCTTGGACCCCCAGAATGAGAAGTTCGCGTCTTGTCAAGACAGGCTATACGATGATAATCAAGTGGCCGATATTCTCAACGTGGTCAGTGCTCACCCGAAGGGTAAGCGTCAATTGGAGGCATGGGTATCCGCTGAGGTAAGTCATGTTGTATTAGGTGCCGTTGAATTTTCTAATTTTCTCTAGTATACTACCCGAAGCCCTCCAAGTTGACATCAGAGGCTTTTAGCCTCTGTCTCGGTATCTGGGCGATGCATCGAATCTCGTATGTTCCAATGCACTCGAGCCCTACTCTCTTTCCCTCCGCTCATTGATGTGCCTAGCTCCTCCCTCGCCGATGATCAGCATCGTTCACTAAACACACAGCTTTCATGCAGTTTGAAGAGTACCACCTGCAGGACCAGCGCGTGCCGCACTAGTACTGCCCCCTATGCATCCGAACTATTGGATATGCCCCCGCCGCTGACCATCAGTTGTGATGAACATGGTTCCATCCTTCTTTGTGTATTCGGAGTCTGCTGAATCACTCCCGTGGGTCTTCGGCATCTTCACGCCTTCGACCTTGTTGATAAACTTTACTGCGCTGTAGAAATATAATACTTGATAGTGGAATACTGGTGGAATATAGGATAACACCTACAAAGTAACCTGAGACTCAGGAGTGACGAACACTCCTTACTATTTGGGTCGTTTGCGGTGGACGTCGAACAATTTTGTACCTTTGCAGGTCCAGAGACTCCGACAATATCGCGGTTTCACCGTTATGAGACTTCAGAATAACGATCGCCCTCATATTTTCATTCAGCTCAATGGACTGGGTCGAAGCGATAAATTTTGTGTTGATGAAGACGTGTTGTGATAGGTAAGTACTTGAAGTCGCCTCCTTTCGTGTCTGAACGCTGTACAATCCTATCCGTGTGGCCATACACGACCAGATCCGCCCCGCACGATATCCCTGTGCCTTACTTAAATATTTTATAAGACAGGTCAATGAACAAACCATGGGTTGGCCACCCTTGCTTTTCTTTTGTCCCCGTCTTCACCCCTCCGTCGTCGCGACCCGCGTTTTTTGGTCGACTCTGACGAGTTCGTGAACAATGCCTTTCGATGTCGACCAAGTTGGCGACGCGTTGGACTCGGGGAGGACGTTGGCTCCGGAGGCTGTAGGTTCTCAAGTACTGATCATGAGTGCAATCTCGGTAAGTGGCTAATGAATGCAAGTGCATTTCAACGCGTCGCTCATGTTATTCCATAAAGATTGTTACTGTACTACTATTCAACTTCCTCAGACCGAAGAACAAGGTATGTTACCTGAACGTCCCTCCGATCCACCTCCCATGAGCCGTTCACAGATCATCTACGAACCCAAAGTCAAGTACCATGTTGGCGACAAGGCACCCCCTCGAATTTCTGACTCTATTTGCGGTTGGCTTCCACCTCTCATTCACACGAAGGAACCAGAACTAGTCGAGAAAATCGGTCTTGACGCTGTCGCCTTCCTGCGCTTCCTCCGAATGCTACGCTGGTATTTCGCCGGCGTCGCGATCTTGTCGTGTGGAGTCCTCATTCCCATAAACGTTCTGTATAACCTAGAAAACGTCTCCCCGCGCCGACGAGATATCCTCAGCATGATGACCATCCGTGACGTGAAAGGACCGCGTCTCTACGCCCCAGTCGCGCTTTCCTACATCATCACCTTCCTCCTCATGGGCATGATCTACTATCACTGGAAGCAAATGGTCCGGCTTCGCAAAGACTGGTTTCGTTCACCGGAATACGTTCGATCGTTCTATGCGCGAACCCTCCAGATCACCCACGTCCCCAAGAAACACCAGACGGACGAGGGAATTCGCCATGTACTCCAGAGTATTGACATGCCCTATCCCGCCACAGCTGTGCATATTGGTCGCAAGGTTGGAAAGCTCCCAGAGTTGATCGACTATCATAACCAAGCTGTGCGGGAGTTGGAGAATATTCTGGTCAAGTACTTGAAAGGCGGCCGGATAGGGAAGAAGAGACCTACCATTCGCATTGGGGGTTGTTGTGGCATGGGTGGGGAGAAGAAAGATGCTATTGACTATTATACGTCAGTCTTGTCTTGCCGTCTTTGAGCTGTCTTGACGATCCTTGTTTTCAGGACTAAGCTTAAGCGAACGGAGGCTGCCGTTGAGCAATATCGCTCGCAGATTGACACACGCAAAGCGGAAAACTACGGATTCGCCTCGTTAGCTGCTGTCCCTTATGGTGCGTCCAGCTTCTCACCTAACCTACATGATCTTAAATGAATGGTTACAGCCCATACCGTTGCTCGCTTGCTTGAAGGAAAGCATCCCAAGGGGACTACTATCGCCCTCGCACCCAACCCCAAAGATATCGTAAAGCATCCCTCTTTTTGAATCTCTTTCCATAATTTTGATCTCTTCTTTCAGATTTGGGAGAATATGACCAAATCTGATTTTGCTATCGCCCGTAAACGGATGTGTGGCTTCTGGTGGTTAGCTGTCTTCTGCTTCCTCAATCTCATCCCATTGCTGGTGGTTGCCATTCTTGCCAACATCGACGCGGTGGGTACTTCCATCCCGCTGATCTTAACTCGTAATCGTCGTACTCATCGTCTACGCAGTTTCGAAGCACGGGATACATCACATTCTTGGATAGTTGGTCGGATTCATCCCCTCTCACATTCGCCATCGTCTCGGGTATTCTTCCGCCTGCCGTCGCGGCCTTTTTCACGTACTTTTTGCCGAAAGTCATGAGATGGCTGACACAGTACATGGGTGCACTGACCCATGCCCGTCTCGACCGTGCCGTCATTGCTCGCTATTTCGCTTTCTTAGTCATTTCGCAGCTCATCATTTTCACCTTGATTGGCGTCGTTTTCAGTAAGCTGCAGATTATTGGGTGTTTGATGTGTTTATTCACGCTATCTTTTCCAGACTCGGTCGCCGAGATAGTAAGGCAGATAGGCCGAGGTCAATCTGCGACAACCATCTTGAAAAGCCTGAACAGTAAGTATCTTGTCGCGCCCTCGAAATTCCCACTTATATGTTACTGGTAGAACTCCCGGGAAGCATCCATCGAACGTATATCAATCAGGCGTCGTATTGGCTGAAGTGGTTCCCGTAAGTTCATGTGTATTTCAAGTTTTGTTCCTCCCCCAATCCCAATCTTCCTGTCAGAATGCGCGGCTTCCTGGTTGTCTTTGACCTGGCGCAGATCCTCAATCTGCTCTGGATATCTCTGAAGACTAGGTAAGTTCTTCCAAGTCTGCTTGTAGCAACTTCATTCTGATTTTTGTCCCCACCACCAGATTATTCGGAAGAACACCAAGAGACATCAGGGAGTGGACTCAACCTCCCGATTTCGAATACGCGATTTACTAGTAAGCACCTTCTTGTTTTACTCGTGCAACCCGTCCTCACCGCCAACTCTAGCTCTAACCTGGTGGGTATCCATGAGCTTCTGCCGTCTATCTTTCTCAACGATCCGTCTAGTTGTTCATGGCTGCAGTTGGACTCTTGTTCGCACCTCTTGCGCCGCTGGTCGCTCTTGCTGCTGCTATAGTGTTCTGGATGAGTTCATGGGTATATAAGTATCAACTCATGTTCGTTTTTGTCTCTAAAGTTGAGTCTGGCGGGGTGAGTGAACAGTCCCTTCCTATGCCTACATACCCTCAACCCCCCTTATTTTCATAGCGTCTATGGAACGTAGTCATCAATCGCTTGCTTTTCTCAACCATTTTAATGCAACTACTAGTTGTCTTGAGTATGCCCCAGCTTCTCGTTCTATTCAAGCCGCTAACAACCGCATCCAGCTATTGGACTCCAAGACAAATTCCGATCTTTGAAATGGATTTCTACGGTCCCTCCCATTGTATTGGTACTTCTCTTCAAGATCTTCATCTCGAAGAAGTTCGGCTCCCAGTTCCGATACTACATCCCGACCGAAGAGGAACTGCGCGACGCCAAAATCCATTCTGCAAGAGCCGATGCTAGGGGCCATCGTCTCGAACATCGCTTCGGGCATCCCTCCCTCCATTCTGAACTTTTCACCCCTATGGTCCATGCCAAGATGATGCCGCTTCTAGGAGAAGTCTATCATGGTAAAATTGGCGATTCATCGCTTCCCAAGGGTGAATACGAACACCAGAAGGAGAACGTACAAGTCGTCGAAGGAATCCGCATTGCCGCCATCGAACAAAATGACTTGGCCTATGATCCCGTCCTTTACCAGAGGGATAGAGGAGAATTCGACTGGGACGGCCAGTCAATGGCCACCACAAATATCCTCGGAAGTGATACCAACACCGTGTATTCATATTCGAAATCGCCCTATACTCCGAGTCCTGGTCTGCCTACATATGGGTACGATTCATACTTGCAACCCGGTCCTACGCCATCGGAGGGTGCTCGCCCCGGATCGACATCCTCATGGATTGCACCCGAATACTTCCCTCAGCATCAGGCCGTCCCTTCTGTCTATTCCGATGGGTCGACCATGATGTCGCGGCCTACATCCCCTCCGCAAGGTCAGGCTGGCCCCAATTGGTATCCGCAACAATCGAACCCCGGTGTCGATGTCCACACTTCGCATTCGGTCCCTCAGTCTCATGACCGTCGGTATAGTTCACCGGGCGACGCAGGTAGTCCTGCAGTATCGTACCCCCCTCCTTCTGGGCCTCCCAATTTACCCCAAGTATGACTATAAACGGGGGGCCGTGCCGATTTTCTTTGTCATTTTTGGGTGCACTTACTTGTATGATTCTCCTTAACGAAGTCACGATACTACCTTTTACATAATACACTATACACGACTGACTCTGATCCTAAACCCCTTCTCTTTCATCCCATGATCTTGCATGTGTGCCAATTTGGACACTTTTGTACGCTCTAACCGGCCCCGTCCTGAACCCATCGCTACTTCGCAAGAAATCCGAGACCGGGGCTCCACTTTTGTGGCATACGCATATCGGGCATGTTCGCCTCGTGAGGCCAGTGAGGTACTAAAACATGTCAAACATGTTGTTCATGGAGCAAAGCGTGCTACACACGAAATATCTGCCTGGAGGTGTATGGTCCCGAAGCCAGGGCGATCTGGGTTGTCTGGGCCTGATGATTTTGAGCTGCTCTCCGGGAGCGACGACGACGGAGAGAAATGGGCAGGCGAGAAGATTCTGAAAGTCATGCAAGCAGAAAGCGTACTCGATGCGGTGATAATAGTCAGCCGATGGTGCGATTGTGATCTTCGTCTATCAAACGCAGAGTTTCAAGCTAAGCCCTGTATCAATTTTCAATAGGTACGGAGGAACGATGCTCGGTCCCGCGAGATTCGCACATATTGAGACCTGTACCCAAGATGTGTGTCGAATGTTCAAACGCAAAGATGAAATGGACGAATGCCTTGCCACTCTGACTTCTCTGGACGATATTCTGGCCCAGCTGCGTTCCAGGCTGGAAGATTTGAAACCCATCAGCGAGACGGACTCCACTGCCACGCCTGGGCCAGGCCCATCAACATCGGGTGCAACACCTCAGAGTCAGCCACAGTTTACATCCAGAAACGATCGGTCTACGAAACGACCTGACTACACCGCTATGATTAATGCACAAGACGTTTCGAAAGCCAAGAGGTTAATCGGTGCCCGCGAAAAATCCATCCAAAGTGTCAAGAATCTGATCGCAAAGGCCACACGGCTCAGTGACCGGGGTTCCAGCACGGCAGACGGTACCTAAGCGGGATGAAGGAGGTCGCTACGCAGTGGTTTGAATGTCCACGGCACTTCAGATACTAATCAAATGAGATGTATATCCATGGATGGATGGATGCAGGGTTAATCCCGTCTGCGTAGTCAATGAGTCAGTACGCACCTCTCTTTCACCAATGTAATGTCCAATCATAGGGTTTCTGGTCGTGAGTTTGATGGATTCCACAGCTGTTCCTTTCTTCGCATTGACACGACCTTGAAGTATGGTGATCCCTTTCACTACTCCGGCTTCCTTGTGGGAATCAACTCACCATAGGCACAAATCCATCGTGACGAGATGACTCGGGGAAAGACTCGGGGCTATTCTATTAGTTGCGGCATTCGATGGCAGACCGATATATTCTACCGTTCGTTCCTATATGGGTCCAGAGCTCCCAGCGTTTCTTTTGCCCAAGACGTCGACAAAGATGGCAAGGTCACCCGGTAAGCGCTTCTCTCAGCTGGCGAGCTGGCAGAGATGGTTAGCCTATCTTGGGATCAGTCTGCAGTTGGGAAACTCACGCATTACTCTGAGCAGCGAATGCTATGCAATCGATATCTGAAAGGCCCACATCCATTATGCATCAAGTTCCAAAACTCCATGCACGTTTGCGTCCCCCTCAGTTCCACAAAGGTGGATTCTCTTCTCCCCCGTTCGTAGATTGCCATGATATGACTATCGCGAGATGTCAAGCTTACCTGAATGTGCACGCTCGGGCCTCCAAACAAATCGCCATTGATCGAAGACAGCTTCAAAGGTGTTCCTTTGTCATTAAAAACGGGCGTGGAGAATGAAGAAAATTTACTTCCGCTCTTAAGAGTCACCGCTCTACTGCTGGGAAGAAAGGCCCGGCCAAGCCATATAGTGCTCAGCCCGACGCCATCGAGGTCCGTGTCAGTTCTAACAGCGTTCTTGTTGATCGACTTTTGATTGAGATACGGCATGTGTTGTCCCTTAAAGCGATTGAGCCACGAAGTATGGAAGCGGTATCCGACAAGCATGTAACCTTGATAAACTCGGCGAATAGCCATCCGTACTTCGATGATGAGAAGTGCTTATGTTGCATTACACGGGGAGAACTTGACCTTCCTTGCAAAGCACCAAGAAGGGCCAAGTCTGCGCGCATACTCCTACTGGGGCAGGAGCTGTGATGCCAGATAGACATGCACAGTAATATAAGACCACATGTTGAGAGCTGAGTCCCCTACTTCGCGGTCATTGGTGAATAGGCATGCTTAAAACGGACTTAATGACTATAACATACCTGCGTTGATAACATGAGGCCAGCCATTCAATCTGGAAATAGACATCAGTCCAAGGACACGACTCATATACATACTGGAATGAAAGGCCCTGATGCCTTGCTGTGCAATGAACGATAAACGGGAGAAGAATCCGAGTTGAACGCTGGTGAAATCCCATGTTGAATCCGTAACAAGACTACTCGGGTGTCTAGTGCGCCTACAAGATAGGGCACGCAAAATGGAATAAGTCGAAAGCGAAGCAACAAAAGTACCAAATAAGTAAGCGGTATTATCAATGGTGATTTCCATATCTAGTTTTGCGGCCAATATCGAATGGAACGTATTTATACTTGATCATATGTCTATAAAAAGGTGAGTGAGTTGCATATAAGTCACGGAAGATTTCACTTACTGGATCTGCCTGCGCATAGTCAAGGCAAAGAGGACGAAGAAATAAATAACGAGGATAGGCCAGTACACCGGAACGTCAAAGACTTCAGAGAAGGTACAGAATATGGCAACAAGGATGGCTCGCGTGGATGAGAGCCTGTGAAGATACAGGTGAGTATGAAACCCCTTCACGTCGGACAGACGCGGTGCAAGTCACTGACCAGAATTGCCATTCAGGTAACCGGCGCACGAAAGGCCTGAATTCGTCGTCGCGTTGACTGGGAAGTGGACTAGCCGAACCGTCTACACCTTCCTCTGCATCGTCTGCCATAAGATCCTCTTGAAGAGAAGGGTCGAACTTCGGTTGCAGGAAAGCCAGCAAGAGGTTAAGGAGGTATATTGCGAGCGCATCTACGGGAAGTTTAGCCTAACGGCCACGGAAGACGCGATGCAGAAAGGCGTACGCACAGCAGACTAAAAACGTCACAGTTGACAAGTTCCCGTCAGAAAACTGTGACATCACCAAAATTGTATGTCTTACCGATGTACCACTATACAATTGAGACCTATCAGTAATCCAAGACAACTAGCGAAAGCTGGAGAAAAACTCACGCCCTGAGCCAACACGATACGCAAAAAGAACACGACAAGGAGACCAGAAGTCACCAACCATCGGTTCAGCATGTACGGCGTCCAGCGGTCCAATGTTTGTTGATACGTCCGTTTGATTTTTGCATATTGCGCTGAGATATTCTGAACCGGGGACGGCTCGAGACCAGCATCCGTTGAAGACATCATTATGGCGGCGTTGAGTCGGGGAACGTAAGATAGCTAAGCGTCAAGTAGAAAAGGCTGTCCCGAAGAGCTGCAATGCGCAGAAAAAGACGTTTTTGAGGTCGTGACGGTCGGGAGCAACGACTGCGCGTTACACGACCAACTACGTGTCGGCGCACACCGAAATACTTTAGAGCTCCGACTCAAAAGACACTCAAGCGCCCACGGCCCGGTGCGGTTCCCCACCTTCTGACGATCATTCATCCATGCGAGAAACGGATTATGGCAGAGTCCGTCTCATCCTCTGAGTGTCTCAGCCTTTGAAATGAGTCTTTCCCAGAGCAAGACCCTTGAACTTGCTACGCAGCACATTCTGGACAACCTCGCCCCCCATCGGTCTGCTTTGAGAACTGATGTTCATCCACCTCCGCTTTTCGTGGCCCTCCAAGGCCCTCAGGGATCAGGAAAGACATACCTGACTTCGCAGATAAAGTCATCTCTCTCAAATGCTCCTCATTCCCTCAATGTAGCCGTTCTCTCCATCGACGATCTATATCTTCCGCACGCCGGCTTGGCCTCTCTTGCCAACCAATACCCGACTAATCGACTATGGAAAGGTCGTGGTCAGCCTGGAACCCATGATATTGACTTGGGCATAGAGATCTTTGATCATCTGGCTGTCATAAATGAAGAACGTCGAACGGTTGAACTACCGGTTTTTGACAAGAGTCTTCACCATGGGGAAGGGGACCGCTTACTTCCCGGGTCGGGAGAACTGGTACACCCTCCGTTGGATGTCGTTATCCTCGAGGGATGGTGTGTAGGGTTCTATCCAATATCCTCCAGGGAACTACAGAGACGCTGGGATGATGTTTGGCCTGACGAAAGTCTAAAGCTGGAGCTTTGTGCAGACGCAGTGTGTGGAAGAGACGACCTTGTCATGGTCAACGAAAGTTTGAAGAAATACGTCAACCTTTGGAGATACTTCAGCGTATTCATACAGGTGCTACTAGTCTGCCGTGTTCATTGACTTGACACTAATCGTATAGTCGCAGCTTCAGCCACAGGCAAGCCTTGGTGAATCACCATACGGAGTAATCTATGGGTGGCGGCTTCAACAAGAACACCACATGAAAGAACGAAACGGTGGGAGAGGGATGACAGATGAAGCAGTCAAATTGTCAGTGCCTGCCGCTTTATGCCACCTAACCACTGCTCATACTATCTCGTAGGTTTGTCGATAGATATATCCCTGGCTATGTTTTCTTCGGTGATGGTATGTCCAGGATTGTCGATGGAATTGAGCGTCCACCGTGGTCGGGCAATGGACTTCGTCTCCTCGTCGGGAGGGACAGGGAGCTTCTCACTAGCGAGATATTCTGACGTGTAGGGAACTGGTTACAAACACTTCGGCTATGGAATGGTCCATAAAATAGATGTCCGGTAGAACTACTAAGATTCTTGGTGGTCCATAATCAATCAGTCGCGGTTTCCACCTGGACACTAGCGTCCTTCGCCCCGTCCTCCTCACGCGCCTTCTCAAAAGCACTGAAAATGGGAATCTGCTTGAGAAGTTCGGGAGAGTTCAGTGGCTCCGGGATGCATGGAATCCCAATTACTTCAAGATAAGGGAAATAGTGCTGCTTGGCCATGGTGTACAAAAACTCGGTGAACCGAGTCGGCGTGATTGGCTTCTCCTTGGGGGCAATCTCCGTACCCTGGAGGGGGACATAAACGGGCGCACCCCTGGCCGATTCCTTCGAGATATGTACAGGGAGTTCGACGAGGATCTCGACCAGTTTCGGTAACTCTCCATACAACGTCGGAATAGCGGAAAGGGTACGACCAGGGACCGAATTGATGTTCCATGCATGGGGCACAACATCGTAAGTATTCCAAATCATGGTGTTCCGTACTTCATAGATGGCATATCCGGCATTGATGCGTGGAAAGGTATCCGCGTAGAGTTGAGCGAAGATGCCGTTTCCGGGAGAACATCCACATATAGGGTAGGTGAAGATGTTCGATGCGGAGACTTGGGTGAGACCTGATTTGACGATGGCCATGGCAAGGCTTGGGCTCAGGGTGCCCGCCATGCTTCCACCAGTAAAGACGATGCGTGAGGTGGCTGGGAGGTTACGAAGGAACTGGGCAAGAGAAACGCCTTCATGGTTGGGAGTCGTATAAAGCCAATGAACGCCGGTGGCAGTGCCCAAGGAAACATAAGGCTTTGAATCGTCCACTTTCTGCGCGACGACCGGAGCAGTATCGAATCCTAGGTTTACCCATTCCTCGAAGTCTACCACCTTGCCAACTGCATGGTTCTCATAACGATTGAGTGCGGACTTGGCCGTGCTCGCAATTGACACCACGTAGGTATCGTATGACTGGCCGTCTTCGAAGATCGCAGCAGGGTTATGGGCGGCGAACCAGACATGGTCAGCTGCACCAGATGCCTGCTTAGGTAGCACCTTCCATACGTTGAGCCAGTCTATCTTCCAGTTTCCCATGGCCAGATTGTCGATTATAGGCTGGAGGTGGTCGGTAATGTATTTGAATAGTACCTCTTGGGTACCCTCCCGATTGATGGCAATGTTTACCGCGTAGCAGAAAAGCGCGACTTGCTGATGGATGTTGTACGGAGACATCGTCAAAGTAAAAGGTATGCGCTGACAACTGAGCATTCAAGTTAAGCAATGAGAACGGTCATGCGAAGACTGAAAACCCGTACCAATTGAAGAGACTTGTGCTGTGAAGATTGAGATACTGAGAGCGAGTACCGAATGCCAGAGCTGAGACGCAGACCAGCTATTTATCCTTGGAGAGACAGCTTAGAGAAGGGAAGGCTGGGGTCACCAGTTCACGTTCACTCGAAGTTCGGGGAAGTAGATGAGCTGAGCCCGAGGGTCCATACGACGACTGCCTCTGAAAGCTCTACTCAGTCTGGCTGTCATTAATATTCTGATATGGATGCGAATTCCGGAGGTCTGCCTTCACAAGCCCCGGAGACAAGCAACTGGCACTGTACAGTAGGTAGAAGCCAGGCGTCAGTTCAATGCTCCGGCGTTTGGCTGAGAGAGGAACTCACCGCACTTCTTCAGTGCTTGTCATTCAGGTGGTGCCTCTGCATAGAGCTCGACAGGTTCAAGGCTTCATGCACGCCGAACAGTGGTGGTTCTCCATCAACATCGCATCTCACTTCGCCGCGAAGGTGCGCATATTGAATATTTGAGACTCCGAGGCCATTCGGATGCACACAACTGGGCGCCGATTGAACATTTGGCCTCGCTTCTTCAAGTTCATCCACACCGACCTGTTTGCTAAGTCCACACTCTAGGAAAGAAGATCTATTCTCTGAACTTCTACGTCATAGTCTCATGGCATTCGTATCTCCCCCGAGCCACATGTAGTTCGGATGAGAATCTTGTCGGAGCCTGGCGAATTGGTCCACCGTTGGACGTGGCCATCCTCGAGGGTCGAATCGATGATGTGTGGGGTTCCATTTCGTACCCCCAGTTGTATGTAAGTTCCATGTTCCGCAAGGTATCATTGAGCTACCCCTAGAACATGCCTTCGGCCGTATCTAACCAATAGTACCGTCTTTCCGAATATGTTTTATCGATTCCATCGATACAATTTGCTCGCAATTGCGATATCATCTGATATGAACGAACTTTGCTCTCTCCGCCTTTTAGCTTCAGGGTGCTGCGATGTCTGCCTATGGCAAGATTGCTCGAAGCTCCAGGGGCGAGGAACATCCGCTTGGATCTACTCTGTGGAATATTCAGACTTCAACGCCACTGCCAGGACAAACTGCCGAACTCCCTGAACAATCCCAGAAGCCCTCACAGCATGTTTCTATCCATCATCTTACTTTAGAGACAGCCCTGCGCTATCGTGGCCTCGTGGAGTACTTGCATGAAACCTTCGCTCAAGTGGTGGAGGAAGGGTTTACTTACCCTCAGGAAGGGGATCTCTCCAGGGAAGCCTTCGAATCCTATTTCTTTGCTGGTGACGTTTTCGTTGGGATCACACCTTCTGTCCACGCGATAGAACACGGGGCTTCGTCGGACATCTTGGATGGCCAGGTGCTTGAGGGTAGCATGGAAGAGGTGGTGAGCGGCAGAGACTGGGCTGACTGTGTGGCCGGCTTTTACTATGTGAGTTACTTGCACGTCACTAAAGTGGTACATCATAGCTTGACATTCACTTTCGCAGATTAAGCCGAACTATCCCGGACGTTCGTCGCATGTAAGTGGTCGCCCTTGATCCATCGTGAACTCATCGAAGGATACTGGTTACTTTCTGATGCAGATATGCAACGCCGGTTTCGTCGTGCCCACCAAACACCGTGGGCGCAGCTACGGCGGTGCATTGGCGAGATCATATGTATACTACGCTCCGAAGCTTGGATATCAAGCCAGTGTATTCAATCTAGTCTACGTCAATAATGTCGCTTCAGTAAGGTATGTGTGTTCGATCACCTCATCGCCCATGGGCGATCCGTAATGTGAATTTCTAACGCCCTTCCTCCGTTGCACTTCCGCCGTTGCATGCCCGAGTTTAGACTTTGGGAGCGCCTTGGTTTCATTAAAGCCGGCCTCATTCCCCGCGCGGGTCGTTTACGCAGGCCTGATGGACATGGAGAGCATTACGTTGACGCCCACGTTTTCTACAAGAGTTTCATTGAGGACTCGGGGCGGGTCGGTGTCTGATAACTGCGTAACAAGCGACGGGGGTGCGCTGGCGTCTCGGTGTGTTTGTATGTAAATCACATCACACAATGCTCTACCAGGCTGTGTTGGCGTTGGTATGCCGTCGACCCCCAGCAGACAACCTCATATCAGAAACATGTGCGTCGGGTGCTGATGCAATGGAAACGAACAAGTTATCAACAGCCGTGTCGGGCACACCTCCGTGGTGGTACGATAATGGTTTTGACCTAATCAACACATTCCCTCTATCCAGGCGTTATTATGCATGTCATCCTCGTGCAGTGAACTGACATTGTCCGACGTTCCATTCTTCACATCCCTCAAAGGAAAACAAGGATTCCACGTTGTCGAACAAGCGGATAGTGGCGTTGCATGCCCTTGCACAATGTAAGACGACCGCCTACATTCCATTGACAATTACAGGTGTATACATGTCGCCACCCGTCGACGCCAATGCCAACGGAACCCTCTCAAAGGTCAACAACAGGGTCTGATCGAAGCGCCTAAGGCGCTAACGATGGCAACAGGCACCGATAGCCTCGTGCTTGATCCCGATTAGAGATTGACTCAAAAGGGGGACTACTCGATCGGCAAATGCGGGGTAAGAGCCACTCGTTTCGGACCGGACGCAACCAGCTGGGATTGGAGAAAAATGCAAGACGTCGACGTTGCTCCCTTTGCATCAGAAATTTTGCGATGATCCCTGGCCACGAGTTTCTGTTCTGACAATACACCTTGTATATAACGGGATTGTGGCGAAACCCACATTATCCAATGATATGATCTAATAAACGGGTTGATGACGCAGTTACAGTGGTTTATTTCGATTTTAGCTCCAAATCGCCATAATCTCTGTACCCATACAGGTATGGTATTCTTAGAAGATCATCATGGGAGCTCAGGCCACCAGGTAACTACCCGTTTATGTACAGGGCGCACTCACGATGAACGTTTGAACGGTGAGCGGACTGATGCATTTACAGCCACGATGCCGATGCTTGATGTAGCACTGCCTCAAGGATTTCTTGGCGTCCAAATCCAATGCGGGATTAGGCCAAGTCACAGGAGGGCCCGCCTTTTCTGCTGCGCGAACCGCCTTGGGCAATCAACGGTATACGAATTGTCAACACAATTTGGTCCTACGCGGGACCCGAAGACTCGACTAGTTCCCGATTCCATATACGCCCGTACGCACGGTAAACGCGCATCGCGCACATAGTCTATAGCCGTGACTCGGTGGACGAACGAAAAAGGCCAAGTGATTCACTGACAGAAAAACCTATGCGGTATTTGCGTGCATACCTAGCGCCGCTTCGGTTATTCGGTGAGGATCGTAGGTAGGGAAGAAGAAGACAAGGGTGACCGGTGATATACGTTGATACTGAATATGACTCTATGAAGTTGTGTCGGCCGACGAAAAGGAGGAATGACAAACGATCCTATCTGTACGCCCCAAGGCGGCAGTAAACCGTAGGCATCCGTACCCCTCGCATACAGGGGCAATGATGAGAATATGGGATTCTCTTCCAAGGCGTTGATGGATGTGATGGGGCTGTTTAACAGTCATATGTGAAGATTGGAAGCGGGCGCATCATCGCTTGGATTGATTGATCCACAATGCCGGAGGCCTAAGAAAGTACCTTGGAGGAGACTCGGATGAGTCGACGTCGGTGACAGGAACAGGTTGTAGGCCTGATCCATGTAATTACTGCTACAACAAGTCAATGGTAAATTTACGCCCATGCACGCCACGCCATGTGCACATGTGCACATCCACACCGGAACGACATACACACACCCGTTTATAATTACGGGATTGTCGCAACCCCGGTGACTTACCTGTGACTAGTACCTCGGGCTATACTGACACTTTTGGTACCTCAATAGCTAGGATCTCCTGTCACTACCCCTCCGAGACTCACTGAGATCGCCGTAAGAGGCTAAAAAGGTGGAAACACGTACCAGATAAGGTCACTAGTGAGAAGTCACTACTACGTGGTACGCATGGCACGTAGCCACCAGGGTATCAGTATAGCATCCTGGGCCTTTATTCGCGTCGCATAGAGGAGTTCAAATCCTCGTTAGCTTGACTCGGGAGTGATAAATTGATAAATTGTAATCGGTAATTTATCGAGGGGGTACATCGACTCGCTGTCGGAGAGCTAGAGCAATTATACGAAACGAAACGACGGTTGATAGCCACATCCGCTTCTGGGCATTGGATTTGAAAGAGATCCTAATGACATCTCAAACACTATAAATTTCGAAGTGAAGTGAAAAAAACGACATACAGAAAAAACGAAAAACATGCGCATGATTCGCCACAATGCTCGCAGGCTCCGAGCTCAACAGAAAATGCTTGGAGAGAGAATAGGAGGCTCACGATTCCCCTTGCCTTGCCATGGCCGACGGGTTCCTCACAACAACGAACAATCAACGTGAAGTCTGACATTTTTCAAACACAAGCACATTGTTTTGACCTTAGAAAGGAAACCCCGAGCGACCAGGAAATCCAGGACCTGTCACTGGTCACTGGTCGAGGCCAGTAAAAGTGACAAACGGAAGCAAATTTTTTCCCGAGCTAAGGCACAGCTCAGTACTCATTTAGGGATTGTATGGGATAGGGATCAAACACAAAACGTCCGTTGGGAATGTTCAATGTTGGACAAGCACTTTGAAGTAGGTGTTTTTTCGATCTTCTTTGTGATCGTGAAACGAAGACCAAGAAGCCGATTCGGCGTCGATGGTGTGTCCAGTTTCCAGTGGCGCGGCGAGAAGGAGGGCAACAGGAGAGAATAGAGACAGCAACGGCGATAACTCGAGTGGCGAGTCTTTTGTGTAACTCGGTGGGCGATCGTAATTGTTGAGAAGCTCAACCAAGCGGTAACTATAAGTGGCGAGAACTTGCAATGAAGCTCGCAACCGCTATACTGTTGTATTTGGAGCTGGCGCTGCGTCAATATTGATGGGGTGACTCACGCGAGGAGGTATATACGATCCACGACCGATGTCGATGCCTCATTCTACATCTGTGGCATGTTTTTGTTTTTGTTGGGATTGTTCAATGACGCCTGCGCATGAGGCGCTACCCAAGTAACCCGAATACTATCACAGCCGCGGATGCGCCCTCATCAACACCGATGCTGACCCTTTACTGACAATAGGGATCAGCGGAGGCGTGAGTAGTAATTGTGTGTGTGCCGTTACCACCGCTCCCCCTTCCAATGCTTCCATCCCCAAGAGAAGTTCCACCTGTCGAACCGTGGTTATTCGTAACTTTGGTAGCGCGTGCTTTGACTCTTGGAGGTGTGAGGGCTAAGTGAATCACCTCACCTTTTAGAACTCGTACGACGTATCATTCAAATCAGTTCTTTGATGCGAGGGCGACGTACGGCCTAATAACAAAATGTTTTACGGGTGATACGAATGCGGTGAAGGCCAATTGGGTCGAAAGATAATCCCAAGGAGGAAATCCTAACAACAAACAATTAACAATATTAATATTAATAATAGTATTTTTATTCGAGATTTCTAGAATGGCGGAGAAATATTGAGTGTGGGAACTATGGGATTCCCTCCAGACCTTCGGATCGAATCATCCATCAGAGAAAGGCTTGGAGCGAGGGACAAAGCGTGTGCTTGCGTCCTGGGTATTGGCTTTTGGGCTTGTACGACGCCAGGGCAGGCAAACAAAGCATACCTGGCTCTACCTCTGGCCAATGACCAAGGTCGGATTGCATACTCCGTGACTGACTACCCCGAATTTCGAAGCTTGGAGTAGAGTATCTAAGGAAGTAAGTAAATGAAGGGACGAGCGAATTGGAAGAACGGTGTCAACTGGGTATGTACATAAGTAATGCACGGGGGGATAATGGAGAACTACAATCCACAGAGGTAATACTTATCAACCCTCGGAACGTGGTGGACAATGGACATTGACGTGGCCCCGGTCAACTTCTCCGAGGTTCGAACTACCCCAAAGAAAAACCGCTCACGCACACGCACTTGCAATGTACATTACTCGATTACCCCTAGCAGATGTACGTAGAGCACATGTTTTAAGGGAAGACACTTGGTCCTTGATTATTTCTATTTTGTTTAGCGTGGTGATGCGAGGACGCGAGGCGAAGGGTAGGTGCGTGCGTGCGGTGTTGCGGGTATAGTAGGGTTTATTCGGCCATAAGGTTAAGTAACGAGAGAATTTTGTATGGACGGATGGATGGAATGACTCTGTGTGGGAGCGATGGAGTGGTAGTGGATGTAAGTAGTAAACGCATGCGGAAAGAGCATTGAGGAGGGGAACGTTGACTCTGCGTGTATCAGAACGGGATGGATGTCGCTGATGGGTGGTAACGTTGTTCGGAAAGAGTCAGATTCAGCGGGTGTAAGTATAATAGATGCGCTGGTGAGTGTGAGAGCGTAATCTTGCCCAGCATGGATTCGCGGCATGGGGTGCCAGTCAAACAGGTGCCGTCAAGGGCTGAATCGACGTCTATCTCGTGTAGATAGACACTATACCTAGATAATCGAGGGGGAAGGGTGTTTGAGATTTTGCTATAGACTCCGGGAAGATGCTAGAAATTTAACAGAACGATGTTCGAGATGGGAGATGATCTGGGAAGCGGGAAAATAGATATGCCTCTTTGGAGGACGGAATCTAATCTCCACGAACAAGGTGGGAGTGAACCATCGTTGTCGGAATCGGAGAGGCATTTTTGGGAGATAAGAAAGACCACGAAAGACTCGGAGGAGGGGTGAGACTCGGACAAGAGATATGAGAGAGGTGTATCGTCATTATATTTTGAGAAGTCTGACTACGCGCGTGGGTCGCAGGCAAAGAGGGCAGGCATTGACAGTGATCGTAGTTAAGACGTTCCAAACTTCCAAGAAAGACATGTATAGAACACAGTAGACTGATATGACGTTTTACCGCGGTAAAAGCAGAGACAGACCGAGGGCGTCGGTCGGAGCCGGTGGCATCGAGGTGAGGTAACACTGGTACGCAGATGGTGATGGTGGTGGCTGGTAATCAAGTCAAAAAGAATAGATCGTGGCCGGTCAATTCCTCGAATCAGAGTGTAGAAATCTTGGATGAGTAGTGAGTGGTTTGAGCACCGAGACAGGGTTTGTCAGCGTATTGTCGGTGTCGGTGCGTGTGGGTCATTCACATCGGGGCCGGACGCAACATGATAATGGCCGGGGAGTAGATGTATGGGATTCGGATCAACTCTGCATTACCGGAGGGAGAGAGAGGCTATAGCAGGACAGGGGCTGGTGAGGTTCGGGGGTTGGGATTCAGCTGCCAAAAAAGGCATGTGAGATTCGATCTGAAGTGGCCATATGAGGTAGGAAACAAAAAGTTTTTTTTCTCGCATGAGGCATGGCCACACCTGTGATCGGGTCTGGATATAAACAAAGGTTGTTCCAGCGTCCTAATTTGCTTCCCCCAACTCCAACACCTTTTTCTTCCACCCATCCACTCATCCACTTCTCTTCCTCCTCCCTCCACCATGGCGTCTGTTCACGGTCCTACCATCCCAACTCACCCGGACATGAAGAACACTTTGCCTCGGAATCGCATGTATCAGGCCGTCCCCCAGGTGCGTTGGTTCAACCATAGAAGAAACGTTCCCTGTACTTACCAGGATTTTTCTCCTGAAGACTGTCCCGGTTTCTTCGAAACCAGACCCTTTTTACGGCCACGAAACGACGAGTAGGCTCTGTGCAAGGTTCATCACCCATCTGTTCGCTTGCCCAGAATACCCACCCTCCTCGACTCATTCTCAGGCGAAGCTGCCTTACTTCATTGCATACGCACTTCACCGAACAAAATTACATGCTTCTGTCACCTTCGCCGCTTTAGTTCTCTTGCAGCGCCTCAAAGCTCGTTTCCCGACTGCTCGCGGCTCTTCTGGACATCGCCTCTTCATTTCTGCCTTCATGATTGCTTCGAAGGTGATCTGTGACGACACTTATTCCAACAAGAGCTGGAGCATCGTAGCGCAAGGCATGTTCACCCTCCGCGAGATCAATCAAATGGAGCGGGAAATGTGCAGTTACCTCGACTGGGAACTCACTGTCGACAACCCGATCCTTGCCAATTTCGAGAACATGGTCAAGCGAGACTTCCGGGGACACGGGCCCTACCCAACCTACTCCCTACAGCTCGTCTCGAAACGCGCGATCAAGGCCTCGCAATCCGTTTCGGCTACCCCGATTCCACCTCCTCACGCCACCACCACTTCCCCCATCCCGATCGGACAGCGTCCTTCCTCCTCCTCCTCTGCTTCCCCGAAAGTTCCCTACCCCCCACCACCACCGATCAACACCAACGTCCCCTCGTACTCGGGGGGGGGGGGGGGGGGGGGGCGCGCGGGGCGGGGGGGGGGGGGGGGGGGGGGCGCGCGCGGCCGGGGGCCCGGGGGCGCCGCCCGGCCGGCCCGCCGGGGGGGCCGGGGGGGCCGGGGCG